>CAMTDV010000026.1:99781651-99863623 GCA_947069175.1 Scalesia atractyloides | reverse complement strand
GCATCTGGATCCAAAAGCTTTGAATATCTTGCCCTTTTCATCCGGCTTGTTAACTCCATCCATTTTCTCCGGTAAGTTAGGGGTATTTTCGTCTTTTTTCTCCGTTAAGTGTATTTTGAATACTTGTACATTACGCAAAATGTTTGTACATAAAGTGAAAAAGACCGAACTGCCCTTTAAGTTAACAAAAAAGACAGAAATACCCCTGACTTAACGGAGAAAATTGGATGGAGTTAATGAGCCGGATGAAATTGGCAAGATTTCAGATCTTTTGGATCCAGATGCGGAAAAACAAACCTTTGAACGAAAGTCGCAAAACTGGCCAAACCTCAGGGACGAAAATGGCATTTTACTCTAATATTTGACAAGCTAACTATTTATTAAAAGAACAAACTATTCCAATTCAACCCGACCCGGCCCATACGAAAAACTACACGTGTTGACCGCCGAGGGAACCCATTACCCAACACTTCCAAGCCACCCGTTTTGCCACCTCTAAATTATCAGGAAACGTATTATACTCTTTGTAAATGTTCATAAGAATAAAATTTTATATTGATACAAAAGAAACGAAATTATTACCTGTCGAACGTCAACCCCTTTCCCACTAAAGCCAGCTTGGTTTTAACGGATCCACTTGGAGGCTTATAACATAAATGAATAAATTTAGGAGGATTTGTAGAAGCAGCAGCAACACCAAGATACGAACCCATTTTTAATTCTTTACATTGCTCCGTATCGAGAATCTTTGCTGTAAAAACATCACTATATGCAGCAGCAATCTTTTCAGCCTCTGCCGCTAGTACCTCTGAGGGCATAAATGTAAAAACATAAGAACAAAAAAGAAAAAAAGAAAAGATAAGTGAGATAAATGTTCACTAACCAGGAGTGAGAACATTAGCGGGTGCGTTTACAAGCTCCTTTCCCAAAATTACCCCTGAGCAAACATCTTCGGTGTACTTAAATTTCTTTGCTAGCTCAGGCCCACTTCCAAGACCGAAAAAGTCAACAGACTTGAGAAACGGCTTCTTAGCCTCGGATTTGAATCTGTTATCTTCGTAAGTACCCAACAATGTGCCTATATCATAGTCCCATAAAAAGGTAATGAAACATTAGACAAATTTACGTAAACACCTGTCGATTGGCTTATATTTTACCTAAAAAACTAACCTTTTGCTATTGCTAAAGCAGTGGCAAGCTTTAGTTCAGAAGTTAAGCCTTCAGAAGAAGCGAGTGCAATGGCAACATTGTTTGCTTGTGACGCCTTTGCAACCGATGCAACAGACTCACCGAAAACATGGAAGCCAGAAGTGGTTGGGCCTGTGGCCTTTCCAAGCCCAATTAAGCTGACCCGTTTGGGCCCAAGGTCCGCAACCCTAATGACAGTCGACTGTTCAGCCTTTCCAGTGAAATCTTCCTCAGTAGCTACTTCAGACAATAGTCCGCCCAATTTAGAATCGAGTTTTTCTAAAATCGGGTTTTGGAATTTTGAGTTTTCGCCTTTTGTCATGTCTTTTTCTGTGACACCTACTGCAAGTATATCTCCTTTCCATTGTAACAAATCGGTTTCTTTAGCAGCAAACGAGATCTTTCATATTTCAAAAAAAAAAATAAGAAGAAGAAAAAAGATTTAGTATTTTTTTATAAACAATACACAAACACATTTCATAACATATCAGTTCATAACAATTACAACAAGGAATCCTCAAAAGTATTTATTAGATGTGGCAAAATAGGCGGGCGGGTAACGCTTCAAAATGCAATTAAGTTAACCCACAAACATTTTTGGCCATTTTTTCTGTTTTCTACATGTAGCCAATGCTTAAAAAATGTGATCACAAAAACTAAGTCATTACAATAATATTATCGGTAAAATAAAACGACGTAGGAGGTCGTAATCACTTAACATACACTTTGGGCAACTTTCAACCCATTTACAACATTTAACCCATTTGATCAGTCTAGCTAAAAGTTCTGTTTTTTACCCATTTGACCTAGATTCAAAATAAGGATCAAGATGATTAAATACAAAACACCATCAGGCAAGTAAATAATCAACTAACAGTACACAATTAGCAAAACTCAAGTCCTTATAACACACAATCACTATATTCACTGATATGATGAAGTTATGGAACCAATTAGCACTAAGTAACCTTATGTACACATAGTAAAACAAAATCTAAACACCAAACCCCTCCCAAAACAAGCCATATTCCAAGAGGTTATCTATTACCCTCAAAATTGACAATAAAAATTACTTAATTTCTGTTAATAGAACAATACTACTAAAAGGTTAAAAATTTATGATACCCATCTTGAAAAGAACTAGATCTGAATCTTTAAACCAAAATCAACACAGGATACATAACAATCAAGTGGATTCATATGTAAATTAGCAATTTTTAACAGAACCCAATAGATAAAAATTACAAAAAAGTTGAAATTTAGGATAAAAAAAAGGACCTTGGGATGATCAATTTGGGCAGGATGAGTGAGGCCAAGAGTGGCCTTAGCAACAGCATGAGCCATACGTATGTTTCTTGAAGAACAAGACAACAAGGGTTTTGTGATGGAAATTGGAGTGATACCCAGATGAGATATGGATCTAAAGTTGGTGAATATGGAGGAAGATGAGAGATGAGTGAGAGACGAGTGTGATGATGTGAAGGCTCTAATGGCTGCCATTTAGCAATGAAGGGTGGGGGAGTATATATAGGGAGCAAGTTGGGTTAGATTAAAAAGAGAGAAGCGTATGAGTTTGCATAACCGAGTCACATAGTCACTAGCATATGCTTTTCTTTGTCTTTTTATAAAAAAGAAATTTTTTAGAATTAGCATTTGTTTAATTATTTTACTAGATTATACTTTCCATGTATCACACGAATTAAATAATAAATATTGTTTGTTTGTAGAGGAGTTAGCACCATACGATAAGTAGGTGAATCTGATAATATCACACAAACTTACAATCTTTTGCTCGTATCAGTGGCGGATCCAGCCCTGTTTTGTAGATTCACATGAACCCACTCGGATTGGAAAAAATGAAAAAAATAGTGAGAACCTTGTATGATTTGAAAAAGTTAGTGATAATCTACCAAAACGAACCCACTGAAAAAAGTTTATGGATCCACCAATGCCTAGCCGTTTTTGAAGTGTTTAATAGCTCCCGTCATAGTCTTAAATTATTAGTAAACATCTTAATTATTTTATATCGTTAGCTAATCATGTAATGAAATATATTATATATAATACATTAGGAAATTTGCTGCATGTTTGCATCAAGAATATATGCAAGTATCATAATCTTTATAAATTAATATAAAAAATTCATAAAAATCTATGTTTGCACAAGGTATAACCTAGCAGTTACTTAAACAATTATGTATTTATATTGGTTTCATCCTGGTGACATAATAAAAAATAAAAGTTCGATTTATACCGTATAAGAAGCAATAGAGCTTATATAACTAAAGAAATATTAGAAGTAATTTCGAAACCATTAACTTTGAATGCTTAATACTCATATAGCTAAATAAATATAAAATTAAAAGTAAAGTTATTCACGTTTTAAATCATTTAAACATATAACGTTTACGAAAAACAATAAAATATGACGTTTACGAAAAACAATAAAAGGGATTTAATTTACAATTAAGTTATAGAAATATTTGAATTAAGAATGATATTAAGTAAGGATTATAATATGAATTAATATTAATAATATTAAATAATAGACATTAATAAATTGAATAAGAAAATGTCATGTGACATTAAATGTAATCATTTATTATAAATTAGATATAAATATTAAAATTGAGAGATTAATAGATAATAATAATAAGGATAACAAAATAATTTTAAATAAAAATAAAAAATATTTTCAAATAAAAATACAATTGTGAGGTTGAAGAAAAAATTGCCATGTGACATTATTTATAGTCTTTTATTAATATTCGGATTTTTAATAATCAAAATACAATGTCTCGAAGGTTGTAAACTTGTATTTACTTAGATTTTGTCAATGACCCTTTATTGTATTGGAAATCTTATGACCTTCTAAAGTAGAGATCATGGATTTGAGTATAGTATGGAGTAAAAATGTTTTGGGTTAAGTTATTGGTCTTATCACAATGAACATTCAGGCGGTGGTTTTTTCTAGAACAGTAGTGGCTGAGTTACCAGCACCGTCAGCATTCGCGGGTATGGGACCTTTTGCCATTACGTTTATCCTGTTGATTGTCGTTCAAAAAAAATTCAGACTATATACCACACGTGTTATAGCATTCACATAAGCTCCATCATTTTATACCTATAATTTAACTAAAAATTATACTTTTTAAATTATCCCTCATTGCTAAAACATAAAAAAGGAAACCCTTCCACATCTCATCAATCATTTATATCTTAATCTTACTTAAAGACACTTATTTTACTATATTTTTGTTTTTAGACACATTTTTAATAATTTGATGGATGATGAATAGTAGTTTTTATATGTAAGAAGTTTTTGTAACGATTTTTTAAATTATAAAAATAGGGTGTATATGTAGTGGTTATGACGTTGAGTGGAATAATAATGAACTTCAAAACTTTACCTTAAATTTAAAATTGGAAGAAGATATGAGCACCTGTTGTAAATGGTCTTATACTCAAAACTCACGCATCACCCTTTCACTCGTGTACCTAAAGAAAGTGGTTATCTTGATAAGGAATCAAATATAATACGCAAACAATATTTGTGGATATATATATATATATATATTCGTGTAACAAATTATTTTTTCTTTTGGATTTATTTGCTCTTTCACTGATTTTACTTTCTTAGGCTGAAGGGCGTGGAAGGTATGGGTTGAGTCATTAATTGTAACATAGAAACATGATTCACACATACACCATCCCCTTGAAGCATCATGTCGTGGTGCGTGTGGATTAAACCACAACTACATCCCACTTTTTTTCTGTTTTATAGCGTTTGCAACAATAAATATATAAACAAAATTTCCCGATTTTCCATTCCTCCGTCATCCCCTCCTATTAACAACAGAAAAATTCTGTCAGTAAGCCACTAAAAGTCACCCCTTTGCCATAAGCCATCACTCCCGCTCGATCACCATCGCCAAGTTGATGTTTGGGACAACAGATTCACGAGGTGAAACATGTAGATAACGTGATTTGACAAGTCAAATGTTTAAAGATCGCATCTGTTTAGATTGTGCCAAACCGTCGATGCTTTTGGCTACTCGTCATATGCTGAAAAAGCCTAAACAAATAATCAAGAGTGCCTCATAAAAGCGCTTGCAGGTCTCAATTGCCACAAGTCAGTAGTGGAGCCACTAGTGGGACGAAACTAGTGATCCATCATTCATTTCAAAAGCGGTACGAAATGGCCAATTCTCAACACCACACGACGCATCACGAGACTCTGAGAGCCCATCACAGCCAGGTTCAGAAGCACAAAATACAACTCATTTTTATGACACAAACATGGCCAACAAATTTAATCAACTCAACACACAAAAACTTCAAAATCTTGATACAAAAATCAATAAACATAAAAAAGAAATCCATAATAATCCTCTCAAATCTCTACATACAAATTATGCAAGGGCAAGTGAACTTTTAACATTTTGTATAACTAAACATCAATAACATACCCTAATTCCCTATAAAAACCATCCAAAAGATTACATATTACTCACCATCCCTTCATCAACCAATCAATCGATCTTCACTGAAGAGTAAATAAGCCTCATAAACCAGAAGCACGCATAGAAACCAATCGTACCCGTGAGCACAAAGAAAGCATACGACGCAATCAGCATATACCCAAAGTACAAGATACCCGAAACTGGCTTTGTGATGTTAAGCTTTGTGAAGAAATAGAAAATGGTGTATAAAAAGAGATATAAAGCCGACGAACCCGATGTTAAATATGATCTCCACCACCAAAGATAGTCCTCACTGCACAGCTGGAAGTAGCATAACACAATTGTGATTTCGGCACAGGTCACAATTAAGATCACAAACACGATAAAAAGGAAACCGAAGATATAGTAGAACTGTTGCAACCAGATCGATGTTAATATGAAAAAGAGCTCGATAAAGACTGCACCGAACGGAAGTATTCCACCGATCAGAATCGAGAAAGCGGAGCTCATGTACCAAGCTTGTTCGGGTATTTGTCTTGGGATCTTATTGGTTTTCACCGGATCTTCAAGTGCGGGCTTTTTAAACCCGATATAACTCCCGACAAAAACAAGTGGGACTGAGATCCCGAACCATAAAAACACCAAAGCGAACATGGTACCGAAGGGAACCGCACCGGATGATTTCTCCCCCCAGATTAATGCATTGAGCACAAAAAAGATCGCAAACGCGATCCCGGGGAACATGAAAGCAGTTTTAAGCGCGATTGATTTCCATTCAGTTCCTTTAAACGCTTTGTAAAGACGGGCCGATGCGTACCCGCCGAAGATACCCATGATAACCCAGAGTATAAGTAGGGCCGTCATGAGCCCGCCTCGGTTAGAAGGGGAAAGAAACCCGAGTACGCCAAATATCATGGCAATTAAGATCATACCGAAGAATTGAACACCGGTTCCGACATAAACGCATAGTAAATCTGAGTTAACGGGAGGGCGGAAAACGTCTCCGTGAACCAATTTCCAGCCTGTTTCTTCTTGGGCTTCTTCTTGTGTTTCTAATTGGTTGTATTTGGAAATGTCGCGGTACAGTGTTCTTAACATGATCATGGCCACCATACCCGATAAGAAAAGGACTATCATGAGTGAGTTGACGATCGAAAACCAGTGAACCTGATCGTCTGCCATTAGAAGATAAGTGTCCCATCTGGATGCCCATTTGATATCACTCTCCTATATATCAAACACAATACTTATCGGAATTAGTGAAATTTCGATATATAAAACATTGATTATGATTACTAAAACAATATTAATCTTAAAAGTCTTTTAAATAAAGGGGCAATTTCATATATACCCCTACAAACTTGCAAAATATCATATATATACCCTTGAAAAATTGTAAGGATCATATATACCCTTACAAAGTAGTTGAAATATGAGATGTACCCAATTCATTAAAAACAATTTAATAAACAATTTTATCCTTATTTTCTAAAACTTTGAGATCTCTTATATGACCTTTAACTTCAAATATCATACTTACTCATTTCTAGCTTAATTTATTTAGCTTAAATATTATATATGAAGAAAACTAAAAATGGATACAAAAAGATTTAAGCTTAAAATGAATAATATAAAAATATGAAGTTAAAAGATGAGCATATATGAAAACTTGAAATTAAAAATATAAGTGTAAAATGATTATTTATTAGATTGTTTTAAATAAATTGGATATATTTGATATTTTAGCTATTTTGTAAGACCATATATGATATTTTAGTTTTGGTTGGGTATATATGAAAATTTTCAAGTTTGTAAGGGTATATATGAAATTAATCTTTAAATAACATGTTTCATTAAAAAATAAATTTTCGACAACATTCAACCAGTTTGACCGTTCCCTTTATCCTATTTTTTATTTGAATTGTTTTTAAGATATTGGTATATTACAAAAACCAAAATCAACCCAGTCATAAATATATGTGTTGAAACAGCAAACACAAAAAAATAGTAATAACCTAATAATAATATCATTAACCTAAGACTTACCTGGAAATCAACGTCATAAGTAAATATGACTTCCTTTTTATTTTCAACCTCTTGTGGAGGATCAGAGCTTGTGACCGTCCGTTTTGCATGTGCATCACACGTCGTTAAGCGGTTCTTGCCAGTCCAAGCTCCATCATATTGATGTTTCACGCTGGATCCAACCAAACAATCACAACAATTGAATCAAATTTACAAGTGGTAATTCAACTCACATCGGTTTGTGATAAAAGTCATCTATCAAATTGAAGAAACTTTTAAAGCATTTATGGATCACTACCTGAAAGCATTCACTTCAAATCCTACAATTCTTGCAGAGTCTGTTTGAACATCCTTATGATACTTGACTGTGAATGTCAAATGATTGTTGATAAAATACTTTTCTTCCTTCGTCTGCAGATACACACAGGTTACAGTAAAACTGATGAATTACAGATTAAAAAAAACAGTTATATTTGCTTTCGTTACTGAGAACGATTTTGTTGCTTACTCCTGCATATTGTACTTTGCGCCCAACAAAGAATCCATGCTGATAAATAATAGGTGAATCTTTTTCCAACCTTGTCATCGGAACAACCAACGGTAGATTGTCTAATATCCTGTCAACAAAAAAGATAACCAAAAATGAGACGTTGTGCGAAATGGAATAAAGGTTCTCTGTTAGGTTGATAATTAGGGTTAAATTGTATGAAGTGACTTACATGTTAACTCTATACTCATCATCGATCTTCTCCTTAAATTTTTTGGTTGTTTTCTCATCCAGTACTATGTGACATACGACATTACACATCTGTGGAACTCGCATTTGAAACTGCAATACAAATGTAATTAAAAACATAGCATAACAAGAAACATAATCAGAAAAAAAATACGCAACAGCTATAATTGTATACCTCATATGGAGAATTTTCTATACGATCACCACGAAGAACCTCACCAAGATTCTCAGCACTGTCGACTATCTTATTAGGGCGACAATAAGGAATGGAGTAGTAAGAATACGGGAGTTGGGTCTTTGTAGACGCCAATTTGTTTACTTTTACCCTCAGCTTATCTCCCTACAACATAAATACGTAAAAATTTTAGACATCTTAGAACAAGATTTGCATCAGCGGAAGCGTATAACATAATACACCTGATGTCGTAAACAGCAAAACATAAAAGAAAATGATGCATGAACCCCTTGCGGCATGCAACGTACAACCACGTTTGATCATTTTACCATGATAGATTCCATTTTACCGTTACAGACTAGAATTTATCTTCCATATAGTGCCTAAATTTTATTGTCACACACACAGTTGTTCAGCGTTCAATAAAGATGTGTTAAATCAGGAACATTATACATGAGATGCTAGGTCAATCAACTTCAAATCTACATGCACTCTTTTGAATTAAAGTGAAAGTAAATATATAGATATAAAACACCAAAACAAATAATCGTGCTCACGTATTAAGTTTGAAATTCGCATACAATTCCGTCTCTGCACAAATTTGACTTAATGATAAGCTATAATAAAGTAAATGTTTTCCATCAACAGCTTAACGCATACACAAGTACACAAAGCGTGTCTTAGTAATTGAAATGTATTAGTTAGTATTACAAGACTGTTAGTTTTTAAACAAGAGGTTTTGCATAAAGCATGTAGAACCCACTTGATGGACATACAAGATGACAAGATCTACTCTTTAAGCATTATTATCAGTTTGTGGGGTCACAGACCTAATAATCTCAACTTTTTATCTTCTCTTCTTTACAAATCAGATCAATTTCACGACATAAACGAGTTCTAGAAACCTATACTCATCATAACACAAATAATCCAAAGTTAAATTGTCAGTAATTAGTACTAACTACTCTAAACACCAAATATTCAAATTAGAGTAAAAGAACATTATCATTACAATGTGCACATGATAATGACAGATCAATAACGACAAGCTGAGATTACAAAAGTTTCTAATTGATCAAAACGTTAATTCTACCAACAGATATCGTGAAAAACACACACACACGCATCAGATTCATAAACAGTACATTCAATTGTTCCAATCAGATACAATACTAGACAACAAAAACGATTTTTATGATAACCTAACATGCAAAATCATGAAATACTGAAACAACATATTAATATTCAGAAAATACAGTGATTGTTACCTTGAAGAAATCCTGTGGAGCGACACCAGGAAGGTAGAACGAGAGTCCATGAATGGATAACAGAAGAAACGCACAGATCCATAAGTGAAACCCTAGATGCGATCGATTAGCCATGATATCATGTACGGGAGAAAATGAAAGATTTCAGATCTGGTTTTCAGATCCGTATTTGAGTCTCTCTCTCTCTCTCCTCTCTCGCTCTATATGTATATGTGTGTGTGTTGTGTGTGTGTGTGTGTTGTGTGAGTTTGGTTTTAATGGCAAAACCTGCACCTAATTGGGGATCAAGAAGATGAGTGGAGAGTGGAGACGATGAAACTGATTTCAGCCGTTGGATCAATCTTCCACGGTTTTGACCTTTTTATAGTTTCTACCGTCCAAACTCCAAAGCAATATCTTTTCAATAGAAAGGAGTGGGATTATGAGATTATCCCGCGTTACTCGTGTGAAATTTGGTCGGTATTAGTTTATTAATAGAATCGAGTGGGATTATTTGGCGTTACATTTATGAAATTCGATCGGTATTGGTTTATCAATAGAATCGAGTGGGATTATATGGTGTTACGCGTGTGAAATTCGGCCGGTATTGGTTTATCAATAGAATCAAGTGGGATTATCCGGCGTTACGCATGTGAAATTCGGTCGATTGTTATGGGCTACGGTATTCATACTCGTTATAACACCGAAAAAGAATCAAAAACCATGAAACTAAATATTGATATGGGTTCTAATTACAACAATATTAGTACCAATTTCGATTACACGAATACATGTACCGGTTAATGTTGAAATTGTTTCAAGTAAAATTTGTATCGAGACATAGATAAAAATAAAGATGTCATAACAAGCTAATTTTGTGAAAATCGTGTTTTTAAAGTTATAAGAGAAAAAGAAAATACGTTGATTATAATAACTATGAAAAAGATTGATGTTACTATTTACTCTGGAATAGTGTAGGGATGTTTAATAGATAGTTGGGGGGAGGGGGAGGCTTCTAATTGACAAAACCATTAGAGTTAAGGTGTTGCTCTCTTTGAATTCAAGAGTCCAAGTCCCGCCTTCACGAATTTTATGTGTAAGCCTGAAAATAAAAATAAAATATAGTTAGTTAGCATTATATATTAGAAATAATGGATTTTAATAATCACAACTATTGCATATTGGTCGGAAACAATCCCAACTTCAAAAATTACCATTGGCGCTCTCATCTTTTCACATATTGGCATTCAATGGACCCTAACTAACAGAACCCTAAGGCCGTAGTCTCTAGTCGCCGGAAAACGTTTTTGATCGGAAAAAGGTTCCTAAATGTCCGATATATGGTTACAAACAGGTTTGAGAAGAAAATTTTGAGTTTTCCGGCTAAAAGTTGACTTTTCCGGCCAAAAAGAAGTTTTCCAGCGAAAAAGGAGTTTTCCGGTGACCTTAATAATTAGGGGTTTTTTACTAGAAAAGGTTCCTAAATGTGGGTAATAAGATTACAAAGAGGTTTGAGATGAAAAAGTTGAGTTTTCCGGCCAAAAACGTTTTTCCGGCGACCGGAGACTAACGGCGTTAGAGTTCTGTTAGTCAAGATCCATTGAAGACCAATATGTGAAAAGCTGGGATCACCAGTTAAAATTTTAAAAGTTGAAACCGTTATCGGCCAACGAACAATAGATATGATTATTAAAATTTATTATTCCTATATATTATTATTTTAAATAAGAATAGATACCATCATTTATGGTTAGTTAAAATATTTATTAGATTGCTTAAACGGAGAGATTGTGGTTGCTTCATATATACTTTTTGTAGCCCAATAAGCTCACACGACACTCGTTATGGTAGTGTGTAACTATCGCTATTTGTTTTTTTTTAGAAAACTCGTTATTGACATTTATTAATCGCTATTTGTTTTTTTTAGAAAACTCGTTATTGACATTTATTAAGGGTTTTTTTTTAATACCAAACCTGATGTATGATTTCACATTCATTAATTATTAAAATAATATCAAAAATGAATTCTGTAACCTCCGCTAAAGGGCAAAATGATGAATCCTGTCTATAACTTTGTTGTAACCAAAATTGAGTTAAGGGTCTACTCTAGTATTGAATGAGTTTTTTTTTTTTTTTTTTTTGTATTTTGTTGAAACAAAAGATTTGGTGTAGTATTTAATCGAGCATTGCTAATGGTTGAAGGTTTAGTTTTTGATATGAGACATTAAGTAACTTAAGAAATATGGGCCCGGACCCTCCGCAGTCAGTCCGGGGAAAACCCAAACTCAGGACTGAGGAGACAAAATGGACACTTTGAAAGAGACGTGCGGCCAATAACGTTCCGCGAACCACTGTACCATGGATCTCCACTTGCGGTTATCACAGGAGAGACAAGAAGTATAGTTGATAACAACATCCAGCCAATCACAGTCCGCAGATTCATACTCCCCTCAACCTCCACTAGCGATTATCATAGAAGAAACCACAAGGACATCCCAGTAGAAACGTTTAGCCAATAGCAACACCATAGATACACGCCCTCCTCTGCCATCACTAACGATCACCAAATGGATAATCCGACAATGACGTATTGACCAATCATCTCTCACCATCCCAACTATAAATACCATACTTCATCAAGGTGAAACCATTCTACGTACCCCACTCTCTATTCTCACTCCTAATTTACTCATTTAAGAACAATACTTATTCTTACACCGAATGGTGGTTACGAGACGAACCCCCTAACTTCCCCTTCTCATAACAAGTCTTACATGTTGTTTAGTTTTGTAGATCAATCCATTAGAAGAATTTGTGAAGATCATAGCACCCCTGAACATGTTGAGCATTATCTAGTCTATCTGATTAGATTAGTGTTTCTTCAATAACATTCTTAGTCTTGCTAGCTAGCGATACTAAGCAAAATCATTACTCTCGTCACGAGGGCTAAACTCTGGCATGGGAATAAAGTCATAAACAAAGGATTTAACATTGAATGTGAATGTTATGAATGCTTACCTTTGTTGTTATAAGAGTATTTATAAGTTATTTAGACATTATACAAGATTGGAACATGGCATGTTGACCAAACAATACCTTAGGTTGATGTTTTCTTACGAAAACCCCATCATTTGGTATTATATCAATACATTCAATATCTACCTAGATTAATTATTACTTTCCATATTGTTCTTTTAGGTCTAGACAAACGATCCTTCACGTGTAGTGTTTATCCTTACAAAAATGTTATGGAGTTAAATATTTGCAAGTGTAAGATTGCTTGGAATTTAGGTGTAAAAAGTTGATGTTCGAATTAAATAAAAAATTAAATTATTTGTCACATGCCAAATTCAAGAATTATAAAATATATAAAAAAACAGATAAGTCAGAATTTAGGCAAAGCTTAACAATGATAAATAAAAATTTAAAAACCACCACAAGTCCACAATTCATGCAAAACAACCATAATTCATTAAAAAAGGCCATAACTCATGCAAACTCTAGCTATGACATAAAAATTGACAATAAGTCTCTAAACAAAACCAACATAATTTATGCAAAGTCTAACCAAATACATAAAAACATCAAGAACTTAAAAAACAATCATAGTCCAAATAGCCATGATCATGGTGGAAACACCAATGATACTGACGTTTGGTGCGACCGAGCTAGAGGTTGGAGATTCGGCTGGAGTTTGTGCGGGTGTAGGAACCACACTCGGCGAACTTTTAGGAGGTAGAGATGGCGGTGGGGAGCTATGCTTGTGAGACAAAACCTTTACCTCAAGTTTTTCACCCTTCTCACAATGTCCATTAGCGCCGCTAATGAAGAAGAATGCTCCCGATTCAACAATCTTAACCGTGGTGTTACCGTCGTTGTATTGCTGGATCGGCTTCATCTTGTTACATTTTTTATAATCTCCTTCCTCCACTTGCAATACTGAATCCGTCTTCGAATCGTATTTAAACACTTAATTTTGATACATAAGAAATCATGAAAATTATGTAAGTTATATCTTATTAATAATCAACTGGGTAATATAATCTTAACTTAACTTTATTATAAGTTGAATGTATTGTTTGGCTTCGTTCTCTAAAATCAAACAAATGAAACCATAGGGCTGTCCTTTTTTATCCGAAAACCAACTCGAATTTCGAAGCCACCCAAACCCGAGTTAGATAATAACCGAAAAACCTAAACCCGAATAACCCGAACGTTAAATGGTTCGGCTCCCAACCAAAAACCTGAACAACCCAACCCGAGAAACTCGAAACCCGAACTTTAATTGTCTTTTCTTATAGAAGCGATTTGATTTGGAGTGTTTTGTATTTGAAACATTAAGTTTTGGGATTTTTGAATATTATCATACCATATTGTTAAATGACGTTTGAATTGTGATGATATTTTTGTCAGCAACATGATATATTTGATGATATTTTGTTAAAAAAACATTATTTTTTTCATTTTACGTCTAAACCCGAAAACCGAACAACCCAACCCGAACCCGAATAAACCATACCCGAACTTTAAATGGTCAGTTATCGAGTTATTTTTTCCAGCCAACAACCCGGCCCGAAGAACATCCCTATAAACCAGCGTTCATAATCAATCAATTAACAATAATACACGGTTATTTCATATATAAGCAAACCAAAAGAAAATTACCTAGCGCATCTCCGACTTTAAACCGCTCTTTTTCAGCCCATTCATTTAACACGTTAGGAGTCGCAGGGATACGCCACGAGTTCTCTTTTCCACCTACCAAAAACTCTCTTGCTTCATGCGCACCAAAATTCATCGTAAACGAAACCAAACCCGTTATAAAACACAACATAAAAAATCTGCTCGAACCCATTTTCTCAAGAAGATCGAAAAAACTTGTTAGTTTGAAAGCAAGAGATTCTGTTTTTCTTTCTTTTTTTTTTTTTGTTACCTTAAAGAGTTACATGGGTTTACTTGTGTGGTAAGACTCCAATATATAGATGTTAGGCTCGGAGCTAGGTTTGGGAAAATAACCAAGCTGTCAATATTGCCACGTCAGAGTCGTGGCCTCATAGTATGGAGTAGCCGTTTTAAGATTTAAGAATATTTCGTACGTGATAATAATTATCATACAATTCAAAATATCGTATTTGGTTATATAATTTAAGATTTGAGAATATTTCGTACGTGATAATAATTATCACCAAATTCAGAATACCGTATTTGGTTATATAATAACTAAATTTAATGATAAATAATGGGTATAAATCGGCCAATTTAGAAATAAGTTATGATGTATAATGTGCATAAATCAGGCCAATTTAGAAAAAAAAAATGATGGAATTGGTAGTTTTTTTATTATAAACTTTGTTTGGAAAGTTTTTTATTAAGGAATTGGTAGTTTTTTTATAAACTTTGCTTTGAAAGTTTTTATTTTCTATTTACTGGAATTAAAGCTTGAGAAAATGGGTTCCTCTTATATAATGGGTTTTCCTTGTAACATACTAATGGGCCTTGTAGGCCCTGTTTTCTTCTAAAAAAAACCGTGAAATACTGAATTATATATATATATATATATATATATAGGGTAGGGTTATTGTTAAAAGGATGTGTTTTGTGAGAAGTGTAGCAATTAATCTAAACCCTTTAATCTATAATCTAATGTTTGAGATTATAATGGCAAAATTGTAAATAGTGTTTACCTTTAAAATAATTAATTTTCTATATTAAGGGTTTAAAGGTAAATTTAACATCTTTAAATTGTTTTCCCGTCTTTTTTAAACGTAAATAACTTTTTATACGTAACTTTTTGTTTAAAAAAATTATATCATAATAACGAGTGTTTTTTTATCTTTAATATGAGTACCATATTGTTATACTTATATAGAGAAAAAAAGGTTCCGTTTCAATAGTATGTTTTAGTTGTGTTTTGTCTATATTATTTTAATTGTATAGTGTTTCAATGTGTTGTTACTTACTGTAAAACATCATGAACATATATAATACACTTTAGTGTTGCAAATACCACTGAATTCAGCAAACTACTTACAATAAAACACTATGGACGTATATAAGACACCATAACATGTAAACACCATTACATTAAGCAAATTATCATTTTTTATACAGAAACACCATAAAAACTAAAATTAAATACCATAGAAAACAAGACACCATACAAGTATACAAAAACACCATTCCATTAGCAATAAAAATATCATTAAATTAAACGAGCTAACCTTTTCCTTTTACAAGACATCATAATATGTTTTGAATTCCTAAAAGAAAACAACATTGAAACAAGATTGAAAGTTTGAATGTAAATGGTATTTGCAATGTTATGGTGTCTTATATACGTTTATAGTGTTTTATTGTAAAACACAACGCCTTGAATCAATATACAATTAAGACAACATAGAAAAAAATACCATGGACTAAAACATCCGATCGAAACATTATTTTTTTTCTCTATATAAGTATTTCAATATAATACTCATATTAAAAATGAAAAAACACTCGTTATTATGGTGTAATATTTTTTTTAAAAGTTACGTATAAAAAATTATTAACGTTTAAAAAAGACGGGGAGAACTTGCATGTGTATTGCATGTGGGTTTTTGAATTTTATCTTTAATTAGGTTTATTTATTAAATTATTTTCTTACCCTTAAGCTAATAAAATAAATAAAGACATGTTCCTTACCATATTATTTCTTATCCTTCTCACAAATTTAATCTTTTTTACAGGATATATATATATATATATATATATATATATATATTAAGGGCAATTTTGGATCATTGACAGGTCAGTGGATATCGTCGTGTTACCAGCGGAATCACCCGATCATATCCATCTCCATTAGGCAATACACAAATTCAGGATGAAACCCAATAAATTTAAAAAAAAACTTCTTATGGGAATCAAACCCAAGACCTAATGATCTATAACCCTTATCCCACACCTCAAAATGTCACTAGGTTCTTCTCTTCCTCTTCAATGATTATAAAGTTACTTAAAAAAAATTGTCAGGATTCATTTTAAATAATTTTCAAGCTAAACTGAATTGGTTAAATTCTCTAAAACCTTATGGCTTGAATTATATCCAAAGTCGTATTCAAGCTCAAGTTGTCAGCTCGGTGAAGCTTTTCGAACCAAACTTTGTCATTTATTTTCGAGCTTGAGCATGGATTCATCATGGTTTGACTCATCAAGTCAACAACTCTATCCTCCTCCAATTTTTAGGGTTCATAAATTTTGTGCTCGATTTGTCTTCTTTCTAAATCTTCTTTCCTCTTGGACTTGGTTGGTTAATAACAAGAACACCATAACATCTTTAGCTTTCTAATAACAATAATAAATGTCAACAATATGGTTAAAGCACTCCACACTTGGATATGGGTGATCAAGTGTTTTTATTATTGTTATTTAATATAATATAAAAAATGATTGCTATTAATTATTATTTAATAAAAAAAATAACTGCTAGTAATAAAGTTGTAAAGTTAAATTTAATTTTATATAAATGAAACTAAGGTACCTTTTCGTATCCTATAATTTACATGATCTAAGCAATTGTTTTGAAAGGGGGCTTTAGTTTCTCGCGGAAAATAAAAACAATTTTCTATTTTTTAGATTTTTAAAAACATTAATTAAAATGATTAGGAAAATTCAGATAATAAAAACTAATTTTCAACACCAAGGCAACTTCTTGATTCGATTCGATTCGGATTAAGATCATATAACTTTTTTAATTAATAGTTTGTATCATTACTAAATGTCACGCCGTTCAGACATCCACTCTATCTAATGTTTAGTTAAAAACTTGGTGATTATGCAAAAGAAGATACAAAAATACAAGATGCGCAACGAATTAAACGAATCATTCGAGTTATGTCTTGAAACCGGTTAAAATTGTATCAAATCATATAAAACCAGTTAAAAACCGAATCGATCATTTTCTCCTTTATAAACGGTTTCACTGCTATTGACCCAAATCCGAACCGATTTGGATATAAAACCGAAATGTGCACCTCACTACCTCATACTCAACATAGTGGTACAAATTTCATGTGATATGAATGCTATATTAGTGTTCACACGTCAAATTCAATAAAATACATAGAAAAATTAACCAATTAACTATGATAAGCAAAAACTACCCGATAAGTCTTTAAACAAAACCACTATAATCCAATAATCCATGCAACAGTTTATAATTAAACCCACCAAAGTTTATATAAATTAAGAAAGAAATTTCATAAAAGAAAACCCCGATAGCCGCAACCATGATTTGAACACCAAGAACCATGTCTTTGGTTCGGCTGCACCGGTGTTTAGAGATTCGTCCTGAGGAGCTTGTGGTTGAGTTATCATTAACCATGGAATTCTGCATTTAACTTCAAGTTTTTCATCCTTGTCGGCCACTAGAGATGGGCATAAAAACCGGTTCCGAACCCGAACCGGTAGAACCGAACTGGAACCGGTTTCAGTTCCTACCCGACATTAAGTAGAACCGGTTCCGGGTTCAAAATACCCGTTGGTTCCAACCCGGTTCCACAATTTTACCATTTGAATCGGGTAGTAACCGGTTCCTGACCGTACCCGGTTCCTACCCGTACCCGGTTCCTACGTGGAACCGGTTCCTGACCGTTATAATATTACCGTTGGAACCGGTTATAGCCGTTAAAAATGTTACCGTTGGAACCGGTTATAGCCGTTAAAAATCAGTATTCGCTTACTATGACCACCGAGGAGTATAGGAAATTTGATGTTTTGGCATGGTGGAAATCGAAAGAATCCGAATACCCGATTCTAGCCACCATGGCTCGTGATATACTAACGGTCCAAGCTTCCACGGTAGCTTCGGAAAGTGTGTTTTCTCTTAGTGGCAGGGTTTTGTCAATTAGAAGAACAAGACTAACTCCGGAATCGCTAGAGATGGCAATATGCTTAAAGGACCATTTGGATGCCGTTGATCGTGTTCAACATAAAACTAGTCTAGAAGATGAAGTTGAGTTAGAGCATAAAATTGTTGACGAAGAGGAGGACGAAGAAGTGGAGACTAACGATTCGGACGACGATTGTACCGAGGTACCGCACCTAAGAGAAACTCGTCAGAAAGTGTTGCACCTGCCGCTAGTAAACGATCAAAGAAATAAAATCTTACTAGAACCGGTTCTGAGTAATTTTTTATTTTTTTTGTAACCGGTTAATTTTTTTTATATATTGTAACCGATTAATTTGTTTTTTAATTTTAACTGATTATTGTTACTATTTTTATTTATCAATGTAACTAATAATAAAAATCAAACATAACAAACATAATAGAAAGAAACATTACACAAACTTTATTAAAACACCAACGATAACATTTATCAGGAACCGGTAAGTAGGAAGGGGTTTATATACAAAAAAAACGATTTTTTAATCAGGAACCGGTTCCACCGGTAACATTTTATCAGGAATCGGTTCTGAACAGTATCAGGAACCGGTTCTGAATAGTAAAAGTCAGGTTTTTACTGTTCAGAACCGGTTCTGAACAGTAAAAGTCAGCTTTTTACTGTCAGGAACCGGTTCTGAACACTATCAGGAACCGGTTCCGCACCATACCCGGTTCCATAATACCCGTACCCGGTTCTACACGGTTCCATATTCTTGGGTGTGAACCCGGGTAGGAACCGGACCCGGTTCCACACCATACCCGGTTCCAATGACATCCAAGCAGAACCGGTTCCGGGTTGGAACCGGTTCCGGGTAATAATAAAACCCGATTATGCCCATCTCTAGTCGGCCACTATGTTGGAAAATGATCAATGAGGCTGAACTTTTACAAGTTGGGATCGTTGGAGGAATTTTTAAAATTGAGATTATTATCGGCTAATAGGTGAAACTTAGAATTATTAAAATCCAATAACCCTATTAAAAATCCCGAAAGCAAGAAACTAATTAGAGCAAAAACCAAAGATTTTATAAACATAATGGGTGATTTTGCAACCACTCGACATAGGTAACCTTATACTTTCAATTCCTACTTAATAACCACAATAACAAAACATTAACAATCACTTCAACATAGAAAATATCAGTGTTGTAAAAATCGCGACTAGTCGGTGATTAATCGCTAGTCGATTCTAATCGGGCGTACTCGGACCTAGTCGGCCGGCAAATTGGCGATTTCGGCTAAATTCCGGCAAAAAACCTATATATTCACGCCAAAACTTGTAAATTAGCCAATTTCCAACCAAACTATGTGAATTCTAACAATTAATCTTGTATACTTACAAAAAGAGAGTTAAAATCTGTCTACTTAAAATATTTATATATAAAAATGTGTATATGTACACATAAAACTGAAAATTACATATAAAAAACCTAATTCAATTAATCTCGAGTAGTCGCTAGTCCCCACCTTACCGGCCGACTAGCTACTAGCGAGTTCTCCAACCTTGGAAAATATGCCGTTAGTTAACAGTTTTAATAAATGAAAACTAACCTAGCATCCTTGAGTATAGAAAAATAGATAAAATCAACATACATCATACTTCATATACAAGTTTTTTTTTACCTAGCTTATCTACAACCATAAACCGCTGCCTTTTAGCCCATTGATTCAACATGTTCGAAGATGCAGGAATACGCCACGAGTTTTCTTTTCCAACGGCTATAAACAGTGCTCCTTCGGGAGCATCAAATTTCATTGAAAACAACACTAAACACGTTACAAAACCCATAAAATAAAATCTTTCTGAAGATAAACAATTTTTTTAACTTCAAAAATTTGCAGGGGTTTACATACGTGATAAGAATCCAATTTATAGATGCAGTGTGGGTTAAAGATAACACAAAAGGGTTTCAGATAAAGTTTAATTAATTTATTATTATCTAGTTGCTGGGTTTACTATTATTATTATTATTATTATTATTATTATTATTATTATTATTATTATTATTATTATTATTATTATTATTATTATTATTATCATCTAGTTGTTGGGTTTTTAGATAAGAATTTTTTTATTTAATGGGTTATGATTAAGTTTGTGTTGAATATTTATTTAAATAGAGTTTTTAAGAGCTTTAGGAGTGGGTTACTTGTTTATCAAGGTTGTTTAGCTTTAAATAGGGTCATCTTATAATGTGTTTAGCTAAAGTATTGTAGAAAATATTATCGAATAGTGTACGGTCAGGTAGACAAACGATAGGATAGCATGCTGAAGTAGGCCCGATGCTCAAATCAAATGGGTATTAGCCCAACTAGTATGTTTCTCTTTTCGGATGAGTTTTACCGAGCCTATAACTAAGAAGAGAAACAAGAGAAAAAAAATTTAAAAAAAAAATCATAAAACACCAATAAAGGGTATGAGGGTGTAAATATAGGAAACTTTTTTTACTTAAATGGTTTTTAGGCCATCAAACAACCATCTTATGGTGAGATAATGCTTAGGGACCATTAGATCTTGAGTTTGATTCCTATAATAGAGTTTTTCCCAGATTTATTGAGTTTCATCCTGAATTTGTGTATACGTATTATTGCCTAGTGAAGAGAGATATGATCAAATGGTTCGCTGGTGACACGATGATATCTAGTGGTTCATCAGTGATCCATATTTGCCATTCAGAAAAAAACAACAACCACATATATCCACCAAATGACCCCAATCGTAGAGCTACATTGGTATGGTGTAGCCATGCATTGGTACACAAACTCGTATTTAGGGGTTTAGAGACTCACAAGTCACAAACTACTATCATGCTTCATAATTGGGAGTACGTGACTTTGGGAGCTCTTTAAATTTGACGTAGGGTTAGTTGGTGCCGCTCGTCATCAAATAGTTGAAGATGATCATTATCATCATCTTCATTTCACCAATTAAACACACCATCTTTGGTTAATGTCCCGTGATTAGAACCGAGATTAGGATTTACTTGCTTGATTGTTTGATACATATATTTTATTTCTTTTAATGTTCAGTGAATTTTGACAATTGGATACTTATTAACAAAATTCAATAGCTTATTAACAATTTTTAAATCCATGGTTGTAAAACAAGATCTCCAAGTAGTTGCTACAAGGTATGCTGCCGAGACGACTTTTTTCGACTCCGTCTAATTGCTCGGAATCGATCAAACGCGGTCAACCTCAACTAGAATTAGATCAAGTAGGTCAACTTGGGCTGAGTTTGGCTTAAAAAGAATAAAACATAATTTCTATGCCCATCATATTAAACAATAGATATTATCTCACGTATTTTATTATAAATATTAGTAAATTTATGTTATTTGACATATATTAGATTTCTGAAAATTAATTTCTTTATAATTTAAGATGTCTGAGTACTCTCCGTCTAAACCGAGTACTCTCAACTCACTTGTCGACCGACTTTTGCAACCATGGTTAAACCTAATAGATTAGCAATAGTTAAATGAGATTAGCAATCGTTAGCAATTGTTAAACCTCTGAAAGCTTTTCAAACCTGAAAATGTGTCATGCATATAAACCCGAACGCGACCCGAATATTCGCGCGCTGACCCGAACCCAACTCATTCAACCCGAATCTTTTTTATTTTTATTTTTTCAATAAATTAATATATTAAAATTAACATCTAATACAAAAAAAACAAAATCATAACATTAAAATTTACGCAATTTAATTCATGTTCGTTCATTTAATAAACAAACGAATACAAACGAACTTCTGAACAAACGATTCACCAACTATTTATCATTCTTTGATTCGTTTCCAGCCATAAATACACACACTGATTCCCAACCAGAAAGTTAATAAATTGACATGTAACTTCCATGACTGTTGGAGAATTACACTTTTACCCTTGCATGACTTGAAAAAAGGTTAGTGGGCACACACCAAGATCAGATGACTTTCATGAGTCCTTGTCAATTGGGTCTTCTGAAATATAATAAAAAGACAAAAATCCAAATACACCAATCTTTTAACAGAATAACAAGAGGGTACAACAGTAACTTTAGAAATGTTACAATCACAATCAAATTTAAAAAAATAGCAAGAAAACCAGGCATAAAAACAACAACACATAAGAAAACACAACTCTACTCTCTCTCTCTCTCTTCAATTTTATCCTTTCTCTCTCTAAAAACTATTTTCAAAGAAAATGAAAACTTTAAGGCTATTCGGTGTGAGGTCGTCCAGGCCCGACAACGCCCCCAACATCATTTTCGGTGGTTCAGTGGCGTCAAGGACGTCTGCCCCGAGACGTTGGAGACGGTCCTCTTTCTCTTCTTCTCTACACACCTATACATATATACATACATACATTTAGCCCCATCCTCTATTTCCTAGGTCCATCTCTTTAGACTCATCCTCACACCCATCCTATATGACACTAACATGAAGGATCATCCTCTAAGAAAGACCAACACCCACACCTATCACACCCATCATCAGAAAATAAAGAAAGAAGAGTCGACACACCACCCATCATCTCTGTCTCTTCAATGGCCCATTTGGACCAAAAATTTTATGTTAAAAAGAATCTTGAAAGGTTGAAAGATAGAGAGAGAAACAAAACAAAGACATGACAGAGAGAGGGAAGATGTCTTCAAAGTTCAAACTCCAACCAAACCCACCTCACACAATCACTTGCACACAAAAACAAATTTCACATACAGACCAATTAATAATGGTTGTTCCACAAATACCCTTCTGCAACCCCCCAAAAATCTCCATCTTCATGACTCCATCATGTGGGCTTTTTGGGGCTTTCTCTTTGGTCAGAGTTTCATCACAATCAACAGAGAAAACAGGAAAACCAAGAACCTTTTCACCCCTACACCGTTCTTATTTCTTTATAGTCTTCTTCCTCACACCATTCTTTCTCTCTCTCTCTCTCTCTCTCTTGTTTCAATCTATTATTATCATGTTTGAGAACTGATGAGTAAGAAGATGAAAGGGGTTGCTTTTGATTCATTTCGTCATGTGTCTTGTGATGATATTAGGGCAAGATTTAAGCATCAAACCCTTCTTAAAGATTATATGGAGTTGCAACAGGTGTATATTGTTGTTTCTGTTTCCTTTTTTATCTGATTGTTTATGCTCAAAGATTCCTTATTTGGGTTTGGGTTGTTTTATTTTCTTGTTATTTAATCATATGTTGTGATATGTCATATGGGTATTCTTTATATTTCATGATCTTTTGTGTTATGCTATTGAATAGAATTTTTTTTGAAAAGTCACTTTCTTTTTTTTAGTTAACAATGTCACAGTTTCTCCGAAAACCATCCATTACACGAGTTGCCTCGCTGAAGTAACAGCCGGATTAAAACCAGGGTGTTACCGTCTAAACGGCGGCCCTAGGCAAAATCTGCCTAGAGTACGTTGTTTTAACCGGGCCCGCGCTAGGTTGGTCGGACTTGGTTACCGCATTCCTCCGAAAACCATACTGCCTCCACACGAGTTGCCTCACTGAAGTAACTGCCGGATTAAAACTAGGGTGTTACCGCCTAAACGGTGGCCCTAGCCAAGATCGGACTAGACTATGTTGTTTTAACCGGGTCCGCGCTGGGTTGGTCAGACTTGGTTACGTCGTTTCTCCGGAAACCATACTACCTCCACATGAGTTGACTCGCTGAAGTAACAGCCGGATTAAAACCAGGGTGTTACCGCCTAAATGGCGGCCCTAGCTAAGATCTGCCTAGACTACGTTGTTCTAACCGGGTCACGCTGTGTTGGTCAAACTTGGTTACGCATTCCTTTGGAAACCATACTGCCTCCACACGAGTTGCCTCGCTGAACAGCCGGATTAAAACCAGGGTGTGGCTCAGGATCGAACCCCACTATTGAATAGATCTATAATATTGTTTCAAGATTCTTGGGGAAAAACATGTTTTTTTAAATGAATTTTTGGATTGATTTATGTTTACAAACTTTTGGGGGTTAGGGTTTAGATTAATGAGTTATTAGCATATTTTTTTTGGGAAATATTTGATACTTATCCATTTACAGAAGGGTACTTATATCATATATATTTTCTTTTGTGTTTAGATTCTTCTTATTAGTTTTTCAGCTATTGTATGCTTTTAAATCCCAAAAATTTTACTGAATTTACAGGAAACAGAGGCTGCAAGAAACCAATTGGAGGTCATGAAGCAAAAGAAACATACTTTAGAAGCTGAAGTTAGGTATGGTATCAATAGAACATATTTTCATCAAGATTTTGATTATATTTATAATTCTTGTTCTTTGTTTTTGCAGATTTTTGAGGCGACGACACAACTTTCTGTCGAAAACCAGGTCATCAACTTCACAACAAGTGAAATCACATAATGTTGAAACAACCCAATACAGAAAAAGCAAGAAGGAGAAGGCTAACCCAAAAAAGGTGGCAACTTTGCCCAATTTACCTCTGTTTCCAAACCAAATCGAAAGAGGGAAAACGTATACGAAAAAGAAAAATATCAGTCGAAGTCAACAACTTCCAGTGTTCGGCTTGGACAGGAATGTGAATTCGTATGGAAACAACTCGTTTCCGGTGACTGAAGTAAACAAGAAATCAGCTGTGGTTCAAGCTAGAGTTCCAATATTCGACTTGAACCAGATATCAGTAAGTTAACTAAATTTGATAGACCATATAACTCGTTTTGTGACATTCGTTGAAGTTTTTCTAACGGGTTATTGTTGGTTTACTTTCAGATAGAAGAAGAAGAATTACAAGAGAGCTTTGAGGATCAAAGGAAAGAACAACAAAACGATTTAAAGTTGTCGATTTGTAGAAATGTTGGTGATGGTTCAGCAAATCTGATGGTTCAGCAAATCTATCAGGAAAGAGGAAAGTCGCGTGGCAAGATCTTGTGGCCTTAAGGGTATGAACGAATGCTTAACTAGACGGATTAGTTTAAAACTATATGCTTATGACCAAGACTTTGAATGAGGACTTGGTAACTGGATGTGGTTATGTTGTTTTAATGCAAATTTTAAGGTTTATAAAACCTATGTAAAGAAAGGTTTGTGGGATTAGTAAGTGTTTTTTTTCAAACACTAAAGGGATGCAGGATCATAACCATGTATATGCTGATAAAATCATATGTTTGACCTCTTTTGCTGAGTTAACAAGAACATCTTTTTGGAAGCTTTTGTTTCTTAGGTTGATGTTTTATTTGTTTATTCTCTGATTTTAAGTTGTTTTTCTTTCACAGGTGTTTGGTATACCCATAATAAAAAGAATCTGTTTTAAGGGTGCTTATAACCAATTTAAACCAACTGAGCAACCCAACACGAAACAAATCGCAAATGAGGTCAGGGTTCTCGTTTCCACAATCAAATAGCGATTGCCTCTCGAGTTTGAAGTAGCAGTCTGAGTTACATACCCCGTTTATGCTCTAAAATAAATTCAACAAAAAAAAAACTACCAATTTGAAATCCTTCTTTAAAAACACTCATTTAAAAAATTATCCAAATCTAAAACATGAGTCATCTATGTTGGTTGAATTAAGGGTTTCATGTTTCTTATTTTTTGCTTCTTAGGTTAAATTGCAAGTCAAACAAGTACTATAACTTTTTACTCTATTGAAAAGTAAACCTAAATCAAATCTAACTGTTCCATTGAACTAGGTTTCTATTTGGTTTCACATATCAAATTTATTGGGAAACATGTAATTTTAGCACGGTCAAGTTTGAGTTAACCTGACATTAGAAGGTGTTTGGGATTGAGTCTGGAAATGACTTATTGACTTATTAGCTTTCTAAAAAAACCAACAAGTCATTTACAAAACTTAGGATTTGTGGCTTTTCCGAAAGACTTATTAACCATTTTTTATAAGTTATTTCCAAACTCAATCTCAGACACCCCTAAGAGAAAAAACAACTTTAGAAAAAAAAAAACTTTTATAACGACATAGCATTTTGTTATGTTAGTAAACATGTATACAAAATATATATTAGTAAGACTAAAGGGTGTCCGTTCCCGTCCCCATTGTCGCTCGCGACGGGCCACCTCTTTTTTATCCAACTCACACATATACACACATACATCTTGTATATATAATGGGCTCATCCTCCACACCTTTGGCCCATCCCTTGGGGCTTATCCCACACACCCGATGATGTGGCTGCCTACATGGCGTATCATCATTAAAGGACTACACTCCACACTGTCTAAGAGTAAGAGATAGAGGGAAAACCCTCTAGGTATTTAAATAGACGGAGGTCATGTGTTCAACCCCAGGGAGTAACATTTAACCGTTCAAAAATGTTGGAGTAAGTGAACAGTTTGGGTTGGTTTAACACGTAAAAAAAATAACATCCACAAAGGCCAGATCGATGATCAATTCAGCTAGTAAACAGAGCATAAACATCTGTATACATTACATATATCTAGATAAAAACCTAGCAAACCATGTTCAATGTATACACCTAAACCAGTTGGCAGCTGACCAACATAAATCGTACGCCTTTTCTGTCCGAAGACCTCTTCTGTGTACGAGCCTTGATAATCATACGACGGTTTTTGATATGTTTTTTCCCTTTCTTATGGTCCCTCATAACTACCTCATCATAAGCTCCTATCTTGCAAGTCTTGCACCAGAACTTGAACTTTTTTTTCATCTTTCCACCATTACTCATCTTCACTTTCTTTACATCTGTTGAAACACTCTTGACATCAGATGTTTGGTTCTCCACACAATTCTTCTTTATCCCAAGCCCAATTTCACCACTATTATTGTTGTTGCCTTTCAAACTATTGACCTCAGATGCTTGTATCGTTACAGGATTCGTAATCATCCTGCAAGGGTTGCTGCCTTTCAAATTCTTGATCTCGAATGCTTGTTTCTTCACACCGAGACCAATGTCAGCAGCACCAGTGTTGTTGCATTTCAAAGATTCAACTTTAGCTAGGTGTTTTTTTCCCGTCCAGATGATCATGCAGCGCCCGCTCACATGTAGCGCTAATGTCACATACCGCGCATCTCCATTCCTCGGTTACTTTCTTTGAACAAAGCCCGCTTGAGCCTGCAACATCTGGTGATGATGGTAATGATGCTTTCCTTTTGGATCCAGACATAGTTGCACCGGTTTTATTTTCCTGCAATAGATAACAAGCTGTGATGATGCAGAACTTCTAGATAATGAGTATGAATGTATACTCATATGGTCATATAAACTAAACCAGAGTTCAATAATGTGACAAGAACAAGAGTTGAGTGTTCCTTAATAGTGGATATTAGCATCATATGAAAACAATTTCTATAATTATCTAGACAAGATTGAGTATAAGATTACATTGATAGCACATTATGACATTATCTAGACAAGATCAGTATCAGAATGCATGCATTGATATGAACACAAAACAAGTAATATTTGAACACTTGCCAGGGAACATTTTGTTGAATATACCGGGACCACTGGACCAGACACATGTCACATAGGGTCTGCTCACCATACTCAATATAATAAGTGTGATTCAAAGTCAACACTTTAGTTATCATAACAAGTTTTATATTTTAACCATTTGAGCTAGCAAAAAGCACACAACAATAAGCCTTTCACTTCAGCTAATATATACTACTATTTTGGATCTACAAAACAAGATTAGCATACATTAATGAAAGAAACCAAACTGTGACGCGATTATTAATGTTGGTTAAAAAGCCATATCGAGTCGCGATTTTTAATGTTGATACCCGTGCTTTAAATAAACGGTTGAGGCGTGCGTCTCGAGACGCGCCTCATAGGGTTATGTTCGTAAAAAGATGTGCGCTTCGGGAACGCCTCATTGTGTGTTTTTGATGTTTTAGACTTTAACAAGAAAAACCCTATTTCATAATTTGTTTCCTTAGATTATAACACTAAGTTTAACAAAACTTAACTAAGAAATTATTCTCCATTCATAACATAATTTGGCGCTCCGGCGATAGTGTAAATTTTGGAAAATTTTGATGTTTTTTCGATTTCGTTACCCCTTTCTTTTAAAACGTTACCCCTATGCAAGTTTTCTAGATCCTCCACAGCATTAATATAGGGTTTTAGAGATAGCTAGGTCTCAAAATAAAGAAGAATGAAACTAACCAACACAATTATCTCCTTGTTGAGCTCTTGTGGTTGATACATGTTACCGGTAAGCTCGTTGATCATAGGCGATGGTGGTAGCCGCTGAAACCGTGCCGCCTCAAACTCACTGAATGCACGGCGGTGATCATATCCTAGACCACCGTCTTCAAGCGGCATTGAAACCGTCACATCATATGGTAAAAACGGTTCACCATGCAGCCGCATCTCCGGCTCAAACTGTCTGTAAGCACGCAGCGGCAGCGGTTGCCCTACCATCAACGACGACGGAAACCCCACCGGAAGTACGTTTCTTCCGTCTGTAAAATTATACAAGTCAGATTAGGGGTTTGAAAAAAACACACGACTTACACGTACTTCAACAATTCAACTACGTTCTGTGAAAGCATATGAACACGTTATAAAAGTATAAAACAATCTGCAAATGCGCTTACGGATCATGGGTTGATCGGAGAAGTAAGTGTGGTTTAAGGAAGATGATGAAGAAGACATGGGGAACATGTAATTGTGTTGCTTCTGCTTATCGATTCCTCGAAAGTTGAACTCCATTGTTAGAGTGAAGAAGAAAGAAGAAAAAAGATTAGGGTTTCAGTTTCACAGAGAAGACAAAGATTCCTCGGTAAGACTCGCGTCTTTGGTTGAGGATAATTAATTACTTGCGATAACAAATAATGGCTGAATAATAATAACTGAATATATTATTATATGACAAATGGTGTTACTTGTATTTATTTAGTGTAAAGTTTTGTTATTCTTTTAAATGTTTAAACATTGGAATTAAGATAAAAGTTGACTTATCAAAACATATTGGAATTAAGATAAAAGTTGACTTATCAAAACATAAATTGACCATAAGTAGACTTAGAATGCAATTTTTACCAGGATTGGTTTTTCTCTTCATATTTAATAATTATAGCCTAAAAAATATGGATATATTCAGATGATTTCATTTGTGACATTATAATATTTCATTGATCTTTCAATAATTCAAATTTGTCATTAACTGACCATCTTATCATAAGATTAACCAACTAAAACTATGGTAAGAAGTTCGTATCACACCTTAAACAAGTCTAATATTCACATTGCATAGGTAACGAAACGAATCAAACAGATATTATAGAACAATGACGTTAGTGGTATCGGTATATGTTGTTTTCAATCGAGTGCCTAATGAACCGAATTAATAACAACTGAATTCCAGCTATGCAGATTTATATTTTTTAAAAGATTTTTGTTTTTTTTTCTTTCTTTAAGGTTTTTGTCATTTTGTGGGTTTTTATTTAGTTTCGGTCGCTTATCTTGCATTTGTTAATTATATAGATTATTGTACATGTAACGAACTAGACTGATATCGAGGAAACAACATCGGTATCGACATCAGTATTCATTTTTATTGTTTTCCATCAGTGTAAAACACATCTCGATATCATTTTGGTCATATCACAACATTCATTTGTTTGTTTCTTTTTCGATTATTATAGTGAGTGTCGGTCCCGTAATGAACTAAACCGAACCAATCGATTTTTTGCAACTTAGATTTACGTTTTTTAAAAGATTTTTGTTTTTTCTTTCTTTTAGATTTTTGTCTTTTTGGAACACCCTAATTTTTTTTACATAATTTACTACATACAATAAACCACCAAATTAAACGTGTTACTAGTAGTGCTTATTAACGTATTACATCTTGTACAATATTGTTCCCAAAACGTGACTGGATGAGGTAACAACAGAAGTGTTAAACTTGGATATGTTCAGTTCCTTAACAGGACTTGATCATCATTAGAAACTTGATAGAATATTCCTACAAAACCCAACCATCCCATGTATTAGTATTGATTTATTCAAAATATAAAATATAAATAATTATTTAAATTTAAATTAAATTTTCCGGGAAGGCGTCGGCGACGGCCAGTAGGGGCGTCGCCGACGGCATACCAAATCCACCGTCAAGTCTAAATGTCGTCGACAGTGTGTTTAGACGTCGGAGAATTTAAGTTCCGTCGGCGGCGGCATGTTAAGCCGTCGGCGACAGTGCTTTCTGCAGCCGTTTGGCTACAGATTGTTACGTCATCCGTTTCGCCCGTTTTCGAGTTCCGCACTTTAAGTTGTAGCTTGGTAACTTCAGAAAACATTCGTAAATTTACATTTCACATTTTCATTTCTAAATAACTCCGGGTTTAAGTGTTTCGCATCATTTATGTTTAACTTCATGATATGGATAATTTTGACCCATTAGCACATTTTTCACAATTTATTCATCCAAGTATATTCTTCATATGTAAAATCGTTTTAGTAATTACACCCAATACTCTCGGGTAGAATTTAAAGTAATTTACATTTCCACTATTCCATTTATGCCAAATTTCCGATTTTACCCTTTTTCCGGATTTATACATAAATAGTTGTTCATACACCCTCAAGGCATATGCCACAACTAAGTTTCGACCCGTTTGATTGTTTTAACGAAGACCATCATTTTATTCAACCAAACCTTCATTATTTTCCTTGTTTTGACCCGTTTGGTTGTTTAACGAAATCCATCGTTTTATTCAACGAAACCTTCATTATTTTCCTTGTTTTGACCCGTTTGGTTGTTTAACGAAATCCATCGTTTTATTCAACCAAACCTTCATTATTTTCCTTATTGACCCGTTTGGAGATCAAAGCAAGTTAAACATAATAATACGCTATAATGGATAAGCCACGTACCTTAGAGTTTTCCCTTCAATCATGTATCCACTCCGGCTTGGTCACTTGTGGTTTTGCCCAATTTGCCTATATAATTCAATCCGGTTTTTCATTTAGACTTCACATGTTTATCAAATTTTCATTTACATAATTCTTTCATGTTCTTGAGCATATTTATGATTATCTAAGCATAGTATCAAACATCTTATGACTAGAAGCTACACTACCCTTATCAAGACTACAACTTTGCCAATAACCGTGTAACGACAATCCCTTCAAGTTTTCTATGTCTAGTATGTGAAATTATTATCAATAATCTAGCATATTGGCCCTCAACGGGGGCTTTCTTTTTCTCCTCTTTAAACTTACCGTTGTGAATTCGATTCTCATTCAGTTCAGTAGCTAGTTCCATAGCAGCTTCAAGTGTTGCTGGTGAAGTGCTGAGAACTGAATCTTGAATTTTCGAGGGAAGACCTCGAATATAATGCTCGATTAAGCGGTAAACTGGGGTGAACAAGTTAGGGACCATTTGGTTCAACTCTAAGAACCTCTTGTTGTAGGAAGTATGATCTCCCTCCTTTTGCTTCAAAGAATGAAATTCGTCCTCTAACTTTTTAATCTCACTTCTACGACAGAATCGCCTCGTCATGATTTCCCTTAACTCCTCCCACGTTAAGGCCATAGCATCTTCGATTCCCCTCTTACCCTTTTCAGTATTCCACCAGGTAAGAGCTACCCTCCCGGTTGCGTATCGTACCTTGCGATCCTCGGGACAATCGCAGTTGAGGAAGGTGTTTTCCATTTCCTCAAACCAGTGGAGGAGAGCAGTGACACCTTCGGTCCCTTCAAATTTAGGAGGATCGCAAGACTTGAAATATTTATATGAGCACTTTTTGGTAGGAGGGTTGCCGATGTTCTGGTCTTCTTGCTGGGGAGGATTGGTGGGATTTGTGGCGAGAGCTTGTTGTACTTGAACCACAATGTCAGGAAACACCGTGGCCATTTGTTTTGCGATTTGAGTGGCCAAGCGTTCGTGTGACCTTCCTGATCTTTTACCCCCTCGTTGTTGTCTAGCCGACATCTTCCGGCACATACATAAGAAGATTGTGAGTTTATGGAGTCTTTTTAGGTGTCATGTGTCTTAAAGAAAATGAAAATAACATAAATATCAATAATGCAACTAAATCCATAGGATGTCTTGGGTTTGCTCATGTTGGGCCTCAAATGTCCCCCATACCTTCACCTGTATAGTCATGTGGGCCCCCATGTCTATTGGCTTGGTAGGATTCACATTAGTATTGGCGATTTAACACTCGCATCACCCGAATGAAAACCACGAAATATGTTTACGAGATGTATGGTCGGAATGTGTCCAGGTGTAGACACAATGACAACTCAAAGTGGGGTTAGCTCACACGACGTTTGGTATAGCATGCTTTGGCCTAATAGGTACTTCGTACTTTCATCGTTAGTCCCCAGGTAGGCAAACTGGTCCTTTATTTTGGATTTATACGAATGCTAGCCTAGACAGGACGTTCCGACTACCGGTACTTGTACCCTTCCAGTTACTACATGCCCGTCATGAGAACTCACTTTGATGTGATTTGAAAATACAAAAATCATTGTAAAAACAATCATGAAAATGATGTGATGTGTGCTTTCATGGATATGATATGTTATGAGAATATGATTCATGATAGGCATTATATACTAATATGTACTTATGAACATGCTTGCATAACATTGAATGTAACATTAAACATAAAACATATAGACATCATGATGTAACACACAAAAAAAAATCTTAAAAATTTCTAATCAACTATAGTATAGGCTCTAAGGGTCTAATAACCTATCCTATATCCCTATAGTCATGGCTCTGATACCAATCTGTCACACCCCGACCCGCAGCGGAATAAGAGTCGGGGCATAATTGGGTTATCACCAAAGCTCATGATATTTACTAATATGTTTCATATTTATTAAAGTCAAACTTACATTCTCAATAATCCAAACATGTCCATACAAATACAAAGAAAATAACCAACTAAACAATCCAAGCTCTAAACCAGTTTATTCTTCTAAGCCGATCCTATGTGTTTCTTGCTGCAGCTGGTTCACCTGTATCATGTGTAAAAATGGGGGTTTTTGGGTCAACATAAGTTGGCGAGTGAACTTTGTTAGTTAAACATTTATTATTGATTTCTTGTTATTTTTATCAAGGAAAAAATGTGCAATAGTCATATGCGAGCAAATGTAAATAATCCAACAATAACAATCCACAAACAATAACATACAATAACATATGAACTTGCATGAATATATAACATGAATGAAACTGTATATGTTGGCAACGTCACGTTCACGCTCATAATGTAATGGGGAACGGACGGCCTATGATGAATGTCTGTGCGATCAAGGCTCAATCAAACGGAGCCGATCGTATGTTGGCAACGCCAAGTTCACGCTCATAATGTAATGGGGAACTGCTCAACGCTCATAATGTAATGGGGAGCGGCGGCCTATGAAATTGCATGTACTAAAAATAATAAATTAAATCTAAACAATAACCACACAACAGTTGATACAAGCTGAATACACATTTGTTCATGATATGATGTATGCACAATGATTTAAATATAATAAATGGTAAGACACATGATACACCCCAAAAACGTGATTAAAACAGGGAATTTGTAGAGATTCACTCACATTGGGTGCGTTCGGTTGGAGATGATGAGATGCGCACGAGTTTGAAGGATTGATCAACAAGGATTAACTAACCTAAATAATAACGGAAGGTATAGTAATGAGTGGATTTTATTAATAATTCTAATAGGATTTTTAGATATATTTTTGTGAGTTTAAGGCTATTTCCTATCTTTAAAAACATTATTTTTAAGTATTTTTAATTGATTTTTAAATTAAATTATATAAATAAAAATATAAAAAAAATGTTGACTTTTGCGTTGACCATTGACTGTTTGACTGTTTGACCGGTTCTATTGTGTGAATGTATGCGCTGGGTAAGGCTCGAACCCGAGACCTCCCGTACGCGTGCACGCAGCTCTACCAACTGAGCTACGTGTCTAACCCGAAATATTTCTGTTTTTAATTATATTTATATACTGTTTTAATTTATTCAAAATTCATTTATTTTTAAAAAGGATTTTAATTATCAAACCGTGTGTATCAAGAACATTTTAATTACAGAGAGTGTGTGTGTATCAAGGATCGAACTCACGGCGTGTGATATATGTGTGCACACAGTCCACCGCTGGACTGTGTGTCTAACCCGAGATAATATCCAAATTATATTAAACTTATAATCAACCTAACTTCGTCTTCTTCGTTACAGAATCACAGCCTACGGCTACTCTATTGTTTTCTTGTTTAATTCGATTGACAAACATTCAAAAGACTAAAATGAAATGGCAGAGACGATTTTGGAAGTAAACATACCGGAGAAACGATTTATCTCAGAGTTCCGGCAAGTCGTCGGCTCTGTTTTTATGAACTTCGACTGAGCGAACAAATTAACAGTTTTGATTAGCTAATTGTGGAATTGAAGTACTAAACAAGAGTTATCAGAAGGTTTGAATGACTATACCGTTTTACAGCGGAAAATAGGAATTTTCAGAAGTTTTCCGGCGAGAGTGAATTATTCGATATCGACGTCTGCAACTGTTTCCGATTGAAGGTTTTGAGTTAAGAATAGCTTAACAACTGATAGACTATGAAAGAATTAAGAGACTTACTGATTTGATGGAAGACACAGTTTTCCGGCGAAAGTCCGGCGAGTTCAAAAAGCTGCTCCGACGAACTGAAAGTTGTGCGAAAATGAAATTGAAGGTATGCAGATGAGTTTGAGTCGCGAGAGGGGACTAAGGTTTGAGTAAATTAGGAAGTGCAGATTTTTCGGTTATTAAAACCGATCAACTTATGAATTCAAGTCCATTCAAGATCAAATTGATTGAAGGTGTCGGTGTATCGGTTATAATCGATAAACCGCGAACAATCAAATGTTTTTGGACGTTTGGTGACCGATTTTGGTTATAGTCAGCGTAACCAGATCGATTCATGATTGACTATAAAATTTAATTGTTTCCTAGAATTCACAGAAAACATCAAGTGGCGGAGTGGTTATATGTGTGTGTGATAAGTCTTTGAGCTCTTTCCGGCTCACCAGGGTTCGAGTCCCGGCAGCCTTTTTTTTTATTTATTTTATTTTTACTTTTTATCAATTATAACTTTTATATTCTAGTTTGTTTATTAATTATGCATCATTAAAAATTAAAATTGACATAAATACGAAACGAAACATTTATAACTTGATATTCGATTACAAACGGAGCGGGTTTGGAAAACCCGTTTTTGATAAATGTTACATAACATGTCCGAGGAATTGTACTTCTCGAAGCCAAAAGGAACACTTCGAGAATTTTGCGTAAAGTTTTTCTCGTCTAAGAGTTTCTAATACCTCACGTAAGTGACGAGTATGATCCTCCCTGCTCTTTGAATATACTAAAATGTCGTCTATGAACACTATCACCGATTTATCCAACATGGGTTTGCAAACCCGATTCATAAGATCCATGAATGCCGCGGGCGCATTGGTTAATCTGAACGACATTACAAGGAATTCGTAATGCCCATACCGTGTACGGAAAGCCGTTTTGGGTATGTCTTCCTCTTTCACCCTCAGTTGATGGTAGCCCGACCTCTAGTCAATTTTTGAAAACCAACTTGCACTTTGTAGTTGGTCGAATAAATCATCGATTCTTGGAAGTGGATATCGATTCTTTACCGTAAGTTTATTTAGCTCACGGTAATCGATGCACATTCGCATACTTCCATCTTTCTTTTTTACAAACAATACTGGTGCTCCTAGGGAGAGACGCTTGGACAGATGAATCCCTTGTCTAACAAATCTTGTAATTGAGATAATAACTCTTGGAGTTCCGATGGTGCTAACCGATATGGGGCTTTAGCCACCGGTTTCGCACCCGGAACTAGTTCAATCCCAAACTCCACCTCACGCTCGGGTGGTATTCCTGGTAAATCTTCCGGAAATACATCTCTGAAATCTTGTACAACAGCTACATCTTCTATTCTTGGCGACTCTTTTTCTGAATCGTGTACATACGTCAAATAAGCTTTACACCCATGTTGAATGAGTTTATGGGCTTTTATCATCGAACATACTACAGGATTGCAATTCTTTTCTCCGTAAATAATTACATGTCTTCCGCTTGGTGATGTTAGCTGTATCTCTTTACGGAAACATATTACTTTAGCGTGGTGTCGAGATAACCAATCCATTCCAATTACCACTTGGAATTCCCCCATTGACATGGGTATCAAATCAACAAAGTAATCCTCGCCATCAACGTTTAATTTGCACTCCCGACATATATCACAATCAACAAAACTTTTATTATTGCCTACTTCTACTTCTATAGGCTTAGGTAATTTTGTTAGTGTGAACATAGGGTGTCTAATAAATCTATGTGAAACAAAGGACTTATTTGCACCCGTATCAAATAAAACACGCACGGGAATTGAATTTATGGTAAACATACCTGAAACCACATCGGGTTCATTTTTGGCCTCAGCTGTAGTTATGTGGAAGGATCTTGCCCTTGTTTTTGGAGTTTCGCTCTTCTCTTTGATCGCGTCTTTTTTTCCTACCAACTCCGGCATTCAGACTTTTTATGTCCCGGTTGGTAGCACTTAAAGCAGACCGATACTTTAGTAGGGCAATTTGAGGGCGCATGTCCCGTCTTCCCACACATAACAAAGGGTTTGACTTTGTAGAAACATTCGCCCCGATGAGGGCGTCCACAAATCTTGCAACTAGGCAACCCTCCTTTTACGTTTCCTTTCTTCGGAGGCTCATTTATTCTTTGTTTCTTTGTGGGGCTTGGGTTCATATCCAACGCCCTCCTTTCTCCTCTTTCAACTTTCTTCTTCAGGTCAATTTCGCGGTCTCGCGCGGCATTTACGATTTCTGTGAGATGCTCATACTTTGAGGGAGTCATAAACTCCCGATATTCCGCGCTCAACATATTGTAGTAGTAATAGATTTTCTGTTCTCCAGTTTGAACTAATTCATCACAGAACCTCAACTTGTCGAGGAAGATCCCCGTGATCTTGTCAATCGATTCACCTTTTTGTCTTAGTTGGATAAATTCTTCCTTGATTTTGTTGATTACAGCTTTTGGGCTATGATGTTTAAGGAAGGGTGCCTTAACTCTTCCGACGTCATGGTTCTAGTGGTTTCAATTCCTAGCTCCTTCTTGAGGTTATCCCACCAATCTTTCGCTTGACCCCTTAGTTGACCGGTCCCATAAGCTACAAAGTCAGTTGGGTCACAATGGGTTCGTTCAAAAACTCCCTCAATATCACTTATCCATCGTTGACAAACGATTGGATCTATTTCCCCATTGTAAATCGGGGGCTTACATGCCGTGAATTTGTTGTAAGGGCATGCCTTCCCTTCTTTAGCCTTGCTTTTATCTTGATGGAGGCTTTCTTTGATTTCATTCATCTTTTCTTTCAATTGTTGTAAACATTGTTGTTTGCAACCTTCCCATAAATTTAAGTAAGGCCGCTTCTAACGCCTTTTCGACTTCTTCGGAAATTTTTGCTTTTATCTCCTCTATTATGAGGGATACTGTATCATCACCCGTTCCGTCAGACATCTCTTTTTTTACTGAAATGTACATAACAAGTAGGTAAATAATTTGTTTAATCATTTCCGTATTATTATTATATGGAAATTGATGCTCATTACTCGTTACTACGTGTGATGTATTATTCTTATTCGGTTGATTAAGTATATGACTTATCTCAACCATTTATATTTAGTGTATTTCCTGGGTTCGAGTGTATTAATGCACTCCTCCCGTACACTTTAATTCATCTTCCTTTCTATTGAAATTTATTTCGTAATCACTTGTTACCGGATGTCTTCATCAAGCCTTGAACCGAACATATTTCATCTTTAACCTGAAGCTCTGATTACCAATTTGAAACACCCTAATTTTTTTACATAATTTACTACATACAATAAACCACCAAATTAAACGTGTTACTAGTAGTGCTTATAAACGTATTACATCTTGTATAATATTGTTCCCAAAACGTGACTGGATGAGGTAACAACAGAAGCGTGAAACTTGGATATGTTCGGTTCCTTAACAGGACTTGATCATCATTAGAAACTTGATAGAATATTCCTACAAAACCCAACCATCCCATGGATTAGTATTGATTTATTCAAAATATAAAATATAAATAATTATTTAAATTTAACTTAAATTTCCGGGAAGGCGTCGGCGACGACCAGTAGGGGCGTCGCTGACGGCATACCAAATCCACCGTCGAGTCTAAACTGTCATCGACAGTGTGTTTAGACGTCGGAGAATTCAACCAAACATTCACCATTTTCCTTATTTTGACCCGTTTGGTTGTTTAACGAAATCCATTGTTTTATACAACCAAACCTTCATTATTTTCCTTGTTTTGACCCGTTTGGTTGTTTAACGAAATCCATCGTTTTATTCAACCAAACCTTCATTATTTTCCTTGTTTTGACCCGTTTGGTTGTTTAACGAAATCCATCGTTTTATTCAACCAAACCTTCATTATTTTCCTTATTGACCCGTTTGGTGATCAAAGCAAGTTAAACATAATAATACGCTATAATGGATAAGTCACGTACCTTAGAGTTTTCACTTCAATCGTGTATCCACTCCGGCTTGGTCACTTGTGGTTTTGCCCAATTTGCCTATATAATTCAATCCGATTTTTCATTTAGACTTCACATGTTTATCAAATTTTCATTTACATAATTCTTTCATGTTGTTGAGCATGTTTACGATTATCTAAGCATAGTATCAAACATCTTATGACTAGATGCTACACTACCTTTATCAAGACTACAACTTTGCCATCAACCGTGTAACGACAATCCCTTCAAGTTTTCTGTGTCTAGTATGTGAAATTATCATCAATAATCTAGCATATTAGCATCAATTACTACAATTTTCACTATTACAATTTATGTGTTCATCAATTTCATATAACCCACTTAACATAAGCATTGTTAGTCATTCAACATTCGAATCATAGCATTTAATCGATAATTCTTCATCAAGGACTTGTTCTTAAACTCATGTGCACTACAATTTCTGTCATTGTACCCACAATTATAATCAATGTGGATCTTATGATGTTCACATGGTTTCATAACATTATGAATCATTAAAATTTTGACATACCTTATGATTCCTTTGTCTAAATGATTGCAATTTATGTTCATGCAAGAATTTCAGGCCTAATTTCTCCTTTGATTTTGAAGAACTGATGAATGTTAGGGTTTGTAAGGTTCCCCCCCCCCCTTTTTCTTTCTTGCCTGGTCGACCGTGTGTTTTGAGATTAAGTTCTTATTTATACCTACTAGTTTACCATATATCCAAATTTAGTCCTCTACGTTTTGGTTTATTATTCAAAGGCACTATCCAAGGGCTTTATTAGTAATTAACAAGCAACTAATTAGGTTTTTAAATTCCTTATATTAATAGGAGTCCCATTAACTAGGTTAAATGCCCCGGATTATTTAAATAATTTAGTATTTTTTTGGGGGTGTTACACTTTTGTGGGTTTTTATTTAGTTTCGGTCGCTTAACTTGCTTTTATTAATTATACAGGTTGTCGCTATTGTACAGGTAACAAACTGAACCAATATCTAGGAAACAAATTGGTACCGACATCCGTATTCGTTTTTATTGTTTTCCATTAATGTAAAACATATCTTGATATTGTTTTGGTCATTTCACGACTTTATTTTTTTTCTTTTTCGGTCGTTATAATGAGTGTCGATAGCGTAATGAATCGAACCAGCCGAATTTTCACAGTGTAGATTTACATTTTTAAAAGATTTTTTTATTCTTTCTTTTAGGTTTTTGTCATTTTATGGGTTTTTATTTAGTTTCAGTTGCTTAACTTGTGTTCGTTAATTATACCAATTGCCGGTATTGTACAAGTAACGAGCTGGACCAATATCGAGGAAATAACATCGGTACCGACATCGGTATTCGTTTTTATTTTTTTCTATCAACGTAAACACATCTCGATATCGTTTTGGTCAGATCACGACTTTAATTTTTTTTTGTTTCTTTTTCGGTTGTTATAGTGAGCGTCAGTAGTCTAAAGAACCGAATTGATACCAACTGAATTCTCGCCACGTAGATTTGGGTTTTATTTAGTTTCGGTCGCTTAACTTGCATTCATTAGTTATACCAATTTTCGGTATCATACTGGTAACAATCTGGACCGATCTTGAGAAACATCGGTATTCGTTTTTATTGTTTTCCATCAATATAAAACATGTCTCGATATCGTTTTGTTCATATCACGACTTTATTTTATATTTTTTGTTTCTTTTTCGATTGTTATAGTGAGTGTCAGTAGCGTAATGAACCGAACCGATCAAATTTTCCGCAGCATAGATTTACAACCCTTTTTAAAAGTTCATTTTTTACTATAACTAACACCGACTATATTTTGTATTTTTCTTGTAAATTTTTAATATATGATGTTTTCAAATTATGAGTATCCCATTGCAATGTGTCTATTTTTATCTACGTTTAGATTAACTTTTTTTTCTCAAAATTGGGTTGTCATATAATCAAATCATAAATGTAAATGTTATCAAAGTAGCCTCATATTAAAATAGCGTCATTACTATTTTCAATATTCTAATAAGGTAATGTAATATAACGTTTATAAAGTTCTGAATATACCATTGAAACATACTTATTTTTATGCATGTATAAATTTCACTAAAATGGAGTTTCATTCGCAGTCTAGTATTTTTTTATCGTAATCAATAGTGTGTGCGGTACAGTACGAGTACCATAACGAATCGAACTTATGTTGTTGACCGAAAACATCGGTATCTGTACTACCATAATCGAGAATTGTTATTGGTATTTGTTTTTTTCATATGATTTTCAATCGATGTAAAACACATGTTGACATTCTATTGGGCTTATCACGACTTTATTTTTTAAGTTTTCTCTTTCGGTTTCTCGATCGAGTGATTGATAACGAACCGAGCCAATAGCGAACAAATTCCTGCCATTAATGTAATTTTTATCAAAGCGTCTACGTTTACATTTTGTTAAATATCAGGTCCCCCCCCCCCCCCCCCCGCTGCGAAGCATGAGCATAAACAACTAAGCAATAGCACATGCAGTTGATCTGTATTCCCGAGTTTTAGAGTTAAATGCTTGGTTGGTCCATGTGGTTTGTGAAAATTGCAGATTTGGTCCCAATGGTTCATTAATTACACACTTGGTCCCAGTGGTTGCAATTTTTGCACTCGGGTGGTCCTTATGACTAACCCGTGTTAACTTTCTCAGTTAAGTCTATGTAAAATTACCACACTACCCTTACTATTAAAAAAAAAAATAAACACCTTCTTCTTTTCACCCTGATCTCTCTCTCTCTCACTTTCCTTTTCTCTCTCTAAAACCACAAGACCACCGTCTCCCACCTCCACCACTGCCGCCTCCACCAGCGGCAGTTTGCTCTCCGGTAAGCCCTCTATCTCTCCTCCTACATCTTCTCTTTCAGATCGGTAAAAATCCATATCCTCCGGCCATTCGATTTTCATTTCAGGTAGAGATGGTGGTGGTCGGGCCGTGATGATGGTGGTGGTGACTGTACGGCGGCTGCCGATAACGGCAGTCATTTGACTGAGAAGAATCTGTTTGATTTGCTCTTAATTTCAGAAAAAAGGTGCCTTCAGGCCACAGAACCTAACAATAGTTGCATTTTGAAATTAGATTTTAAAAAAGAAAATAATAAAAATACAGAAAATATATATCAACTGTTTAGCAACTAACTTACATCTTGGATCCAGTAAATTCCTTGAGCAACAAGACTATCCCTCCTGAGAAAACGAATTTGCCTTAAGAGCCAATCATCAATAGCATCTTCCATCATTAGTTGCAAGATTTGCTTTGATATCCAAAACACCTGTCGTCTGCGTACGCAAATATTAATAATCCGAGGTATGGATTCTGATACTACAGCTAGATAAACCAAATGACAAACCTTAACCAGCCTCTTCTGTTGAGTTGAAATATTTTGTCCACCAAATTTAGCAAGGGTAAACTTACATTCGGCAAACCACAGGGACTGAGAAATATAAGGGTAGTGTGGTAATTTTACATAGACTTAACTGAGAAAGTTAACATGGGTTAGTCATAAGGACCACCCGAGTGCAAAAATTGCAACCACTGGGACCAAGTGTGTAATTAATGAACCATTGGGACCAAATCTGTAATTTTCGCAAACCACAGGGACCAACCAAACATTTAACTCCGAGTTTTATTTAACGAACGAAAAGAAAAGATTTTGAGGGATGTCAAAAAAATTCGTGTTTCATGGTTTCTTTAAAGATGCAAATAGAAAAAGATGAAAGAAAAACTTATGTTTATTTTCTTCTCGTTTTAAATCCTTCCACATGGGAGATATTTAGAGGGAAATAATGTTAGACACATAAAATCTTTACTTTTCTTTTCATTTTCTTGAACACGATAATTAATTGAACTTTTTCTTTCTATCCCTCTTCATTTCTCTCCTTGATTTATTTTCTCTTCTTTTCTTTCGTTTATTAAAATCGATAACATAGTGTAAATCATGCCTAAATAACTCACTATGGCATAATAGATACCGACATTCTTCACTTAAAGCTAATTTGATGAAATAATTATTTTTAACAAAGTTAATTGCAATATCAACATGATAATGCAAACATGTTGACGAACTAGATCAAAGTGATATGTATGTACGTTATATTGCCGTCAACGTCTAAGTCATGCAATATTGCCTAGTTTTTTAATGTAATTTATTTTGAAATAAGAAAGACACAGGACACATTGGAACGTTATATTTGAATTTATATAAAAATCATATCAAAAGTTATAAAAATAGACACATAATTAGGATTTAAATAAAAACAAGTAAGAGTAAAAAAAAACTATAGAATGACACGTTTTCACCAAGGACGGACCTACGTTGATAGATGGGTGGGCGAACGTATCTCTTGAAAAAAATTAGTGTATTTTTTTAAATAAAAAACTTAATCACATCTCTTAAAATTTTTCAGTCACACCCGTTGAATTGTGTGATGTAGAGTGACAGAGAGAGTGAGAATGGTTTCATCGAATTTTTTTCCGACTATTGAGATGGAGGGTTAGAAAATAATATGAGAAAAATGATAGCTAAAGCTCTAGGTTCTATCAAGTCTACCCACTGAAAAACAATGAAAAGTTTCTTTCATGTCATGTCATCTCACTTATAAAAAGCTAAAATAATAATAAACTAGCGACTTTAAGTCATTCTTGCTTATTAAGTTTTACAATTGTTGATTTATTTAATTTAATTAATCTTATTTGGTTTATTTTTTATTTTATTGTTTCATTTAAATATTTTTTGTTCTTGTAAAAGATTATCACACAATAACAAATATTATCTCTGCTAATTTATTCCATCATGATTTAATTTATTTTGGAATTCTTTTGTTGCTCTTATAATAAAATAACTGTACTAAATTCATTGTATATAATTTTTTATCAAGTATTGATGTGAACTGATAATAGTAGCAAAGAGGGGAAGGAGAGGCTTGAAGCAATTTCGTAATAACTATATTGACCCACTTCTCATAGTGACTCACCTCTTTCTAAGTTTTTCTAAGTTAAAAGGCCAAATCTAGTGATAGACAACTGACGATTACAAATTTCCTAATTTGTATGTTCTTTGTGAACTATCCGAACCCGATTGATGGAGATGGTGAAACCCGAGCGTTAATGTCCTTATCTGATGTGTTTTGTTGCGCTTTAAATACTTATATGCTTTGAATGTGATGACTACGAGAGATTGTGGTTTTTCAGGTAAATCGCTTAAATTGGTGAAGTTAGAGTGGTTAGAGACGAATTGGAGCACCCGTGGATGACAATCAAGGTAAAGTACATTGATCAGGATTTGTTTCGGGCTAGAAGATAGTTTGGAGGCACGAGAAACACGAAGGAACAAAGTCCCGGGGGCCATTGGGTCATTTGATGAAAGTTGAAATATGCAAGAAAAAGGATTTGAGAATCCCGCCGTAAGCTATGGTTGGAAGACCGTAACTTATGGCTAGGCAGGATGAGTAAAAAAGTTAACAGAAGACATCAAGCGTAACTTACGGGTATCAACCGTAGGTTATGGTTGAGCGATAATAATGAAACAGCATGTTGTGACCGTAACCTACGGCTAGAGACCATAGGCTACGATGGGTTCCGGGAAAATTCACAAGATCCTATTTTTGGATGTATTTAAGGGTTTTTAAACCATAAAACAACATATTTATCTCTTAGACGGATTTGGGGATCAAAGGAAGCAAGTTTTGGCGATCTTCACCTCCAATCATCATACTTTTCACTGAATTAACCATACCAAACATGAATTCAATCATTAATCAAGCTTTTGAAGATGAAGACACCGAAATGAACGGCTAATTTGTAAGACCCTATCCTTATTTTACTGAATTTCTATTAAAGGTTTCATATTTAAACATGTAATTACGAATACACGTCACTCAAATTTTCAAGTTTATTAAAACTTTTTCAACATATTTAAACAATTTAACATATTATCATTGATTAGTTTTGTTATAATCAAAACCAAGTGCGGAAGCTTTGTCTTTAATCGTGTTCGGTTCTTCATATAATTTGGTCCTCCTCCGGTGCTCCCAAACATCACCTGTATTTCATAATTTATGAAATACGTTAGTTATAAATAGAATATAACATAACCGAATAAACCCGAAGGCTTAAAATAATAAAAACAAAACTTTATTTCAGTCTCCACCGTAAACTACGGTAGCCACCGTAGCTTACGGTCAAGCTTTACGGTCCTAGCTCACTGTCTTACGGTTAAGACTTCCAGTTTCAACACAGCAGCTGCCTACCATAAGCTACGGTAGGCCACCGTAGCTTATGGTGGGCTGCTGCAGCCTTTTTAAATTTTGTCGTTTAGTTACGGAAACTTCCGTAACTCATTCAATGTTAATCCGTTTTACTCGAAACTTGTTCTAATTGTCCCTAAATTATTTTCTGGCATATTTAATCCGAAATCCTTGACCCGGATACTTATTTCATATGAATTATGCATTTCACTCTTGGTTTATGCGTATATTCATTTTGACCCATTAAAAGATTTAAGCGTATAAACTTAAATCTCACTTCCTCTTTCTTTGTTTCTCGTTTTCATACTAAAATATCAATTTACATTCCACCACAACTATACATTGTGGTGGATTTGATACAGAAATGTTATATTTTCAAATTCTACTCTTCGGTTTGACATTTTTACGAAAAAGATCTAATATGAGGCACTAAGCCAAAACAGCTTATACTTTTCACTTTTACATTACTAAAGGGGTCTATCGTATTATAAAACTCATTTTAAACTAATATTAGAGTCGCATACTTATTTCATCATTCGAGGGCATTTTGGTCAACTTAGACCCTTCTTTACGACGAAGGACTTACAATATCATTTTTTAACCAAAATGAACATGAAACCATAATCAATGTAAAAATCATTATGTTCTTAAGATCATAATGTTTACGGATTAAATTATTGGATTTACCTTACCTTAGGTAAACCATTATTCATTTATGACTCATTTAACTCTCATCGGACCTTTAAGTCCTTGTTGAGAGTTTGACCCGTTACACGTACCTGGCTCGGCTCATAGCATTGATCCGTTCTAATATCATGCTCTATTCTTTCAATGAACGCAAAAGTTCAACAAGAGATATTAGTCATCATTGTCAAATGGCGATAATATCACCGACCCGTTCGGTCAAATGACCATTTGTCATTATGAGATGGCAGTTATTTTCCATCTCACCTATTTAACCCATTTCGTTTTACATTATATGATTATATTACTTAAACATCGTTTCTTAATTCGCCTGACCCATTATGACTTACGTCATATGGTATCTTTTTCCAAAACTCCTTATTTATTCATCACATGACCAATTTACTGTTTTACTCTTTTTACCGTAAATCATGGTTTAATACCATATTCACTTGTTCCAACCCATATCTATCCGTGTTGGAACTTTATATTTCGAAATCTTGTCCCGAATACCCAAAATGCTTGTTCAACTACATAAGTAAATCTACTATTTTAAAGATGTAAGCTTTACTTACATTGAAGTCCGATTATCCCCTTTTTCGCGTATTCGATCCTTTTGACCCGCTTCTCTCCAAGCTTCCTCCTAGCTTGTCAAGCGTCAAACTACCTTTTATCATTTCGCAAAATGGTTAGATTGTCATTATTTATCAAGACCATTCCACCTTACGGACTTTATATCAAAATCACCGTTTGATCTTATTATAGGTCGTGTTGACTTTTGAAAGTCAACTACCTATTAACATACACGAATGCGCAATTAAGTTTAACAACTCATTTAAGCAACTTATCAAATTTTCGGTAGTCATTATTCTTAAACTACCATTTTAACTACTTTTCTCAACTAAGTTATATCATTTCTTTCACTTAAACAAGTTCGAGCAATTGTTAACATAAGGTTAACTTAGCTTTCTATTATCAAAACTAATTTATTCATTGTAATAGGACTAAGAGTTTTCATCTTTATGTATAAACCCATTCCATCATATTACTTAGATATTCATCCGAATACTTAATATAATCAAGTTTTATGCACAACTAGTATACCCCCTTGATCTTAAACACTCATTAACATCGACATAACATAATTTCTTTATGTCATACAAAAACCCATTCCAACATCTACTTGTAATTAACTAACAAGTAATCTTACATCAAGTAGTGCATAATTTCTTTAACTCTAACAAAATCAAGCATACACCTACACTTAATGTCATATTTGGATCATAATCCAACTATCTAATCACAAGTATTCAACATGTCTCAAGTTATGGTTTTCACCAATCTAAGTTTTGAGACATACCTTATGATCCCCTTATCAAGGTGATCAATAATTCATGTTCATGCACCTATTTGGGTCTCGAATTGATCTTCAATTTTGGTGGATTAGGCTTGAACAATGGTTTGCCCTTGTTCTTTCTCCTGATGGGCGACCAACACACACACACACTAAGTGTGTGTTGTGTTTAAACCTTTTGTTTTTTTTCAAACACAAGTATCCTATTTACGCAGCTTTGGTCCCTCAAGTTTAGTTTCGATTAAATATCAAGTTACAACTAATTGTGTTGTCACTTATATACATGTTATTAACTAGGTTAATTTGTTCCTAGTTATTTTGTTTACGGGTTCACTTTTACCACTAACGGTCTTTTACCCGCCCTTTAAAATTAACGTGTTTTGATTACCAAACCCGTTTTTGGGGTGTTACTAATTCCTTTTTGGTTTCCTCCGAGTGGAGAATTCTTGTAAGTTGACTGATTTTATGTGTTTGAACTTGTAGTCGAATTTGGTAATCTAAGCATTCGATGCTTTTTTTTACCATTTGATTCGATTGATTGACTTGTAAACGATTGGTTTTGCTTTAATTCTTAATTCTAATTCATTCAGTTCCCGAGATGTCTAATAATTGGGATACATTTGATAAGGGTTAGGGTTAGTTTAATTTCAATTGATATTTATGTGATAACCTTTTATTGTTTGCAATCGAAATAAGTAGTCCTTCGATAATCATAATCAGTTAATCGAATTATGCAATCATGTCTATGTGATTGTAGCAATCAAACACGTAATTGAAGTTTACTTTGAATCCAAAATTCGGATGAACCATTGTTTTCTCCTATTGTTACAAACTCGTTTTTAGTAATTTTTAGTTTAATCAAACAATCAAACAACCAATTTTATATTTTTGCAAGTTGTTTCTTCTTAATTAATCAATAACGCTTTCCACCATACTCCTCTGGTTCAATACTCTTTTACACTATCTACGTAGTTAATTAGGTTTTTGCATGACCCTTACGATGGTCATCACCGATACAACCCGAATAGAACCAAACTTTTTTTAATACTTAGTGGTAGACAACCGACTACTACAAATTTCCGCCCCCATGAGAAAAATTCTAGATCCGCCACTGGTTGTCACATAATTGATATATATTATGGTGCTACTAAATGAACCATTTGTCACAAATTGGACTGCCCTGTCCCGTTATAAATTAATTTCCTTCTGGGAGTTAATAATATTCGACCTAAGTCTTACAATTTATGATATGGACATGTGAATATGACACGACACAGAGTTAAGCTGGTTTGGGTTTGGTTATACACGTTTTGTGCCTGAACAGTTCAGCTTGTTTATCACACGGTTAAAATGTGACAACCGGCACTTTCCGATCATAATTAAGCGCTTAACGAACAATAATACCATCATAATTAGCGTAATTAGACGTAAATTAACTCGATCAGGCCTCTGGAGATCCTAGGGACGTCTACTTGCTTCACGTTACACGATATGGCGACAATCGAGAACTTTATCGCGAAACTAATCGATAAGCGATCTGATGCCGAACAAATACTGACAACGTCTGAAAACATGAATTTTATACTTGTATTTATCATACAGATATAATTATGCGATAAATTTGGATCATTGAACGTCGCAAAGCACAACGCGGAAGATACGCGGAAATCGAGACGCACCGACAACGAAACGGAAGCCACACAGACTAGAGATACGTCTAAATATTAATATATTATGATATATTAGGCTTCTTTTTCAAATTTTAATGCTCACGGAAGAAATCAGAACGAAAAACGGGTCAGAAACGGCAAACAGGGCAAAAATACGCAACTTTAACGCAACCGACGGGTTTACGCGTCAAACTACGACCCCCGAAATAATTTTACATTTCGACTCCAAATAAACATTTTACGGTGCTCGGGTTTCAATAACGGGCTTGAGATACGAAGTTGGGCTTACACACGAGTTAGCGGGCTTTGGACCCGGCCCACCTAAAAACCCTAACTATATAAAGAAAACTAAACCTAAATCCCTCATATTCTTCGCAGCTCAAACCCTAGCACACACCCCTGCTTCTTTCCCCTTTTCCCTGCTCCGATCGCCGGAGTCCGGCGAGGGCGCCGGCGGCCACAGTGGTCGACTCCGGTCGCCTTTGCCGGCGACACACACACGCGACATCCCCAGGTACCCCCTTATATATACACGCATACAGACTGAAGAGAGAGAGAGAGAGAGCAATGGAGTTCGGCTAGGACTCCCGATCGACACCGGTCGTCTTCTCCGGCGCCGGTTACCTTCTCCGACGCACACACACGAAACCCCCTTTCCCTTCTCCTTTCTTATACACGCACACCGCATATATATATATATACATACAGATCAGACAGATCAGAGGAGAGAGAGAGAGACTGTAGCGAGAGAAAGAGTGGCGGCGGCAGCGCCGCTCACGCCGACGGCAGCGGCGGTTCTTGGAAGTTCGATCGACAGCAGGCGGCTATGGGTGGTTTTTGGGTTTGGGATTCGTGGGTTGGGTTGGTTAGATGGACTGGCAGTGGCGGCAACAACCGTCGCCTCCGGCGGCGACGGCGGTGGTGGAGTCCGGCGGTGGCAGTATCGGCTTGACCGACTGCGGCGGTAGTGGTGGTGTGGTTACGTTGGTTCAGATTGAACTCGGATCCCAGATTCAGCACAGTTCATCTCCGTTGCAACCCAGGTCTCGGTTCGGGTGTGGTCAACCGTGGTCAACATCACACACGGGTCAGTCGCGGTTCAGGTTTCGGTTTGGGTTCAATTCAAGATTTGGTTTAGTTGAGTTATCTCGTTTCAGTTTTAATTCAAATCTTGTTTCAGGTCTCGGTTCGGATCGGTCGGTCAACAAAAGTCAACGAATGTCAACTGGTCAAACCCGGTCAACATAAGTCAAACTTGGTCACACCTGGTTAACGGGTCAACCCACGACTCGGTAAAAATTAATTACGACGCGCAAATTTAATTATACAAGTTTATAATTATTATTAATATTTAATTATCGCGAAACCGAGCTCGACCCGACCTGTTAACAATTCGACATTGCCAAAAAGTTTAAAAATAACAATTTAACCGACGAACCGCTACTTGCGGATAATTATTAGCTAAAAACGAACCAAAGTCGATATATATAAATTGGAAATTAAATCGGCGAAAATTATATTCAAAATCCGACGAAAAATTTTATATATTGTTTGATTGTATATATTGCATGTTGTGTTTTGATAAATAAATCGACAAATAATATTGTCGGGATCGTCCAAAAACAGGGGAAACTCTGTCCGATTTTCGTGAAATCGTAAAACGACACGCGTTACAATTCAAAGATAAACATCCGATTCAAAACCATTATTATTAAATAAATATAAGTGTATATTTATTTTGTCGACGCTAATTAAAACGTTCAAATCTCGATCCGATAACTTTTCAACACGCGCAATTTCAAGATAACAAACGTACGACGAACGACTACAAGATAAATGATATTTATCTATGTTTAATTCAAAGCCGAGTTCGGGAGTTTATTTCAAACCTCGATAAAATTATTCAAATGACTTCATAACAATAGTATATTGTTTATATTCGATAACGTCTTACGTGAATACGAAATGTATTCTTTATACGGATATAGACAAGTATATATACAACATGTCTTGCGAAAACTACAAAGTAGTTATGAAATCATGAAAAATAGTTATGTTTAGATGCAAACATATATTTCAGGTCGTTCGAAAACTAAGACAATTCTAAGAAAACCATAGGTTGGTTAACCGAGTTAAGTCAATAACAATTTCATAGAATCGTGTGAGTAACGATTCGGTAGAGCTCGGTATCACATAGAATAGCTACGTCATTCTTAGAAACTTACAAGTTATTCCATTTTAGGAATACACTAGATTGCATGCTAGCAAGTCAAGTTGTGGAGACGACACTATGAAAATAACATTTAAGCTAGCTTTGCATTGGATTATCCAGGTGAGTTCATAAACCTCACTTTTTACCGTTTTACATTTTTATAAATGTTTTCGGTGGTGGAAAGACATGCAAGTTTTGCAAAAAAACACAACGTTTCGATAAACGAAAATCATATATTTCTAAACCATGTTACAAACATATATCAATGAACACAAATGGTTTACGAAAGGTTTATACTAAGCTTACCGATTTTCACAGCTATACAAAGCTTTTCGAAACATGCATGAATTTTATGACTAGTGATGGGATTGTCATAGTCACAACTAGGGGCGAGGCTCCAGATTTTATACAAAAAGACATGGGCTAGGCCCAAAATGATAAAAAGACATGGGCTAGGCCCAAAATCACAAAAAGAACATTGGCTAGGCCCAAAATCACAAAAGAACATGGGCTAGACCTAATAACACAGATTTATAATAATTGGTATTTAGCTATGAGATTAGATTTCAATAGATCACTGTGCGTAAGTAGGGAAATAACAATAGTAACCATTAATCACGTAGTGACCAAGGTGCAAAAGGTATAAATCTATCGAGTTTGAGACCCGCTCCACTCCTGGTATGTTAACCGGTTAGGAGTGCTTTTGTGATCCTAACAAGTCAAAGAAGTCTCGGTTTGGTTACTTACTTATGGCACATAGGTCGGTGTATTAGCTACACACTGATTGATCCTTAGATTCCATAGGAAAACTACATACTGCGTTTTCAACACCGGTTTACAAAGATAACAGAAAACATATTATTACCGTTTATAAACATAACAGTTATATGCATGGATTTACAAACAACATAGAAAACATTTCAGTACTGTTATACAGACATGACATTTCAAACGCTTTGGGATACTATGATCCCACAAACCGGTTTTTCAAATACAAGGCTTTCAAATGTTTTATGACTCATTTGAGACAAAAACAAACAAACTATGAACTCGCCAACTTTATGTTGACTTTTCGCACGTTCTTTCTCAGGTTATAAATTCAAGTATGATACGGTTGGAATAGTGGAACCCATGGGGATTCGAGTAGTTAGCGGACGTTCATTTACTAGAAACCTAAGCCATCACGTCTGCTTTCGCTGTGCGATGAAGATGTCATTCGGTTCACGCTCCGGCTCTATGTGAAAAAGGACAACGGGGGTGTGACATAAAATTCGTATCTAAATAGGTTAAACCCCATATCATATTTATAACTCGGTTTAACCCATTAAATTCTAATATAATAATAATTTTAATAATTAAATATATCATATATGCTTAAAGTACCCTTCGCGTCACTTTCAATCTATCCTCATATCTTAGTTTCTCAGTATCTCTGTACACATGAGTGGTCGCCTCCTAACACCCTAGTCACTCATCATGGTCATCCTCGACCCACTCTAAGGGTCCATCTTCATCGCAAGTCTATTCACATCACAAGTTTATCTTCATCGCTCGTTAATATTTATCACAAGTCCATCTTCATCGTAAAAATTCATACTTTTTTTCCATGTAGAATCCATTTTTTTATTTGTGTTTACCTACTAATTTCGCAAGTACTTTTCAATTTGTGGGTGTATCTTCTTATTTTGATTTGGTTATGTATATGCGTATGCTTTGCTTTTATTAAATGGGTCGTCTTTGAAAAATGGCCAGGTCGGGTTGGTAATTAGTGTATAGGTTATGTTTAACCGTATTAAACATGTCGTGTTCGTATAACAAGTTTATTTACAGGTTCGTGTTTGTTTTTAAGTAACTGACAAGTTTAGTTAATCATATCTTGTTCGTGTTCACTAACCGTGCTAATCATGTCGTGTCTAATCTGTAACACGATGAGACCAAGGTTGGAGAACTCGTTAGTTGCTAGTCGGCCGGTGAGGTGGGGACTAGCGACTACTCGGGATTACTCGAGATTAATCGGATCGGGTTTTTTATATGTAATTTTCAGTTTTATGTATACATATACACGTTTTTATAAGTAAATATTTTAAGTAGGTAGATTTTAACTCTTACTTAACTCATCTTTTCAAGTATACAAGATTAAATGTTGGAATTCACATGGATTGGTTGGAAACTGGCCGGAATATACAGGTTTTTTTGCCGGAATCGTCGATTTTTGGCCGGCCGACTAGGCCTGACTAGGTCCGACTAGCGATTAATGGACTCATTAACAAAAAATTACTCATTTACTAGTCGACTAGCGATTAATCACCGACTAGTCGCTGTTTTTACAACACTAGATGAGACACATTTTCCGACTTATTCAACCCCTTTAAAATTTTTCTCAAAACTGATTTGTGATTTTTTTTTTGGTTCAATAATAAAGTGAATTTTCCGTAAAGTGCCATATTCCAATTTCCAAGAACAACATTTTATCAAATAATAAAGTAATTTTCTAATGTTTTTTTAAAGGTGACTTTCTTTAAAATCTTATTATTGTTTCTAAGACTTGAATCCAAAAATTTTCTCTCTCAAACTCACCTATTTAAAGACTTATTTTTACCAATGATACATGTATCATTTCCAAGATTAAATTATCTCTACTCTCTAAATTTATTCCACATATAGATTTGTTTTAACACCTTCAACATCTAACACACACAGAGTTTTAAGTCTGATTTATAAATGATTATTAAAATCTGATATGCATTCAAGTTGGGTTACATTAAATTAAATAATTATATTTTCATATTAAAGAGGCTCCGTGGTTGTGTTGGATGATTGAAAATGTTTTATAAAGAATCTATGGCATGGTAATATTAAAGTGTGATCGAAAAAAACGAGAAAACAAAAAAAACCAATGTGGCCGGTGGCCCGGTAGTCATATTAGCAGGTCCCGATTAATGTCCTCGGGAACAAGCTGTTAGAGTCATTGTAACAATCTAATACTAATAAAAGATTGTAAATAATGCCGTATGTTATCTTATCTAACCTAATACTTATAAAGAATCGTAAATAATTTCACGTTACATTTGCTCTTATATGTTGTTTTTGTTAGTTTCGTATTAGTGGGTCTCGTTAAAGTTCATTGTTGTTTTGGTGTTGTACTCATCCACGCTTTAGTTTTTGGTGATTTTATTGAATATAGTCTCTTCGTAATGGGAAACAGAAATGATAATTTTGTCTTTTTGGTTTGTAGGATGGTCAAAAGTCAACTTTGATATTAATGCAGGGAAAGGTAAAGATATATATTGTTCAAAAGCGGCAACTGTTTTTAGTTTCTTCGTTTTTTTTCTAACGGTAAAGATTACATAATCACTACTATTAAACTATATTAAATTTATCAGTATTTTAATCATGATCTCTTCTCAAGAAACACAAAACCTCTACCACTCCACCAAAGTGGTAATGACTTCGTCACATATGGAATTTGCTATTTAAGACCAAGTTAAAATCTAAGTGTTCTCAAAGTTTTTGTTTTTATTAAGCTATATAATGTGAGTTAGCGTCTCTCGCTACATCATTCGTATGGTGCCCCAAACATCATTCTATGTGACTTATGACTTATGAGGGTTTGCTACGGAGGAGGGGGTACCCCTATAACGAGTGCCAATGAACTATTCATGTGGCGTCATTGATTCCTACAGATCTGATTTTTTTTTCTTTTTTATCTCCTTTTTCTTTTTATTTTATACTATTTAAAAGGAGATTTTTAGATTATAAGAGACTTTATCCCACACCATGCAAATTAATAATAAAACCATTTGCTAAAGGGGCGTTATCCCACCTCATATAGCCTTAACAAACCACCAACATTATAGGTAAAAAGTAATTTAAATTTTTTTTTGATATCAACAATATGGTATATATTATAATGCATATAAGAAGAAAAAAAGGTAATATGCCATTTTTTTTAAAATTTTAAGTAATAACAAGTTATAAAGCACAGATAGGTTTTAAATGAACCGAATGAACACGAAAAAGGTTTGTTCGTGTTCGTTTATTAAGGAATGAATATGTTTATGAATTATTCATGAACACTTACTGAATCAAATTTATTGTTTGTGTTCGTCCATAAAGGAAATTGGCATGTTAGTGAACTGTTTATGAATACTTATCGAATGCAAATGAACTTAAACAAATGTTCATGAACATAAACGAACGCAAACAAGATTTATGAACACAAATGAATATATACGAACATATATTTATTTACAAATACTTACCAAACGCAAATGAACTCAAACTAATGTTCATGAACATAAATGCACACAAACAAGATTTATGAACATAAATGAATACATACAAACATTTATTCATTTTAAAATAAAATCTACATTTTTCATCACAAAGATTAAAGATTATGAAGAAACAAACAAAAAAATGCAGTTAACATAATTATCCAAACACAATTGACATAATTACTAGAAACATAGTTACCAAGAATTTAAGAAGTTTGTCAAGTTTTAACATAAACTCAAATTGAATGGTCAAATAAGGGATGTTGCGGGAGTTATATAATACAACTAGGGTTCTAAATTATTAAAAACTAAAAACAATAAAACAAAAATACACCATGTTTTTTTAAAGAGTTAAATGTCATTTTAGTCCCTTTGGTTTGGGCCATTTTGCCAGTTTAGTCCAAATGTTTCATTTTTCGCCTATGAGTCCAAAAATGTTTCACAGTTGCCATTTTAGTCCACTATGTTAACTTCATCCATTTTTTCGTTAACAAGAATGGCAATTCGGTCATTTTACATGACCGAATTGTCTTTCTATTTAACAGAATTACATATAAAATGACCGAATTGACATTCTCGTTAAAAGAGAAAATTGATGAAGTTAACCTAATAGACTAAAATGGCAACAATGAAACCTTTTTGGACCCACAGGAGAAAAATAAAACCTTTAGGTTAAACTAACAAAATGGCTCAAACCTGAGGACTAAAATGGCATTTAACTATTTTTAAATGAATGAACACATTACTGAAAGTTCACGAACTTCGTTCATTTAAATTAACGAACGAAATTTCATGTTCATGATCGTTTATTTATTAAATGAACGGACATAAACGAATTTTCGTCGAAAACGGTTCCTAAACTGTTCGTTAAACGTTCGATTCATTTACAACTCTATGCATAGGGTATAATTTGTCAAATATGAATGTTCCTAGCACATGCAAGTTTCTTACATTAGTTAAACAACCATAACCTTTTTATGCATTGACATATTAAAATAAATCTACTATAAAAATAAAAATTTTATTCTCTTTAATTTAAGTATGATATTGCTATAGTTTTTTTCTGATGTAAAAAAATTAACATGTTATGTAAATATATTACATAATTACAAGTTTTATGAGTGTCTATCGGTGCCATTGTGCTATGTTACTCGCCGAATTACACTAGCAACCCTCTAGTGTTTTCATAATCACATTGGGCTGCTTGGTTATAAGACTGTTGAGCCGTTCACCGGCCTAGTGGTTGGATTGAGTTTAGTGGTGCACAAATCGGGTTTTTTGCATATCCGGTTTCAAGTATGGAACCGGGTTCGGGTATGACCGGGTTCTTCAAATTCGGGTATTGACAATACCCGGGTCAGGTCCGGGTTTTATATAGAAAATGTATACCCTATATACCTGATTCGAGTAGGGTCCGGGTCGGGTTTTCTAATACACGGACGGTATAATAATGCCTTGTTTTCGGGTTCGGTATGGATCGGGTATGGATCGGGTTCGGGTATTGATCGGATTTTTATATTCATTTTTGCATAAACATAGAAATATAAAATACAAAACCTTTTATTTCTTAAAACATATAAAACCCGGTTCGGGTATTTATGAAACCCGGTTCTGGGTATTTCCAAAAACCGGTTACGGGTTATTCAAAAACCTTTGAAAAACCGGGTCTAAAAAACCCGGTTGCGGGTTCGGGTTTAATAACAGAAATGTATACCCGACCCCTACCTTATGGGTAGGGTCGGGTTCGGGTATAAAAAAAACCCGAGTTTTAGAGCATTAACAATGGATTTCTTATATTTGTGTGAATGGATTAGTTATGTTATAAGAAATAGTTATGAGTGAAGGAAAGAGGAAATGTTCTTGTTCATTTGTAAATACACGGGAACACTGTTCATCCCTTATAAAATTTTTAATATTTTAAAAAATGGTTGTGAGTGGATGAAAGAGAAATGTAATAATAAAGGTATAAAAAATATTATTTAATTTAAAAGGAGAAAGAAAAAGTAGTGATTATTAGTGTAATTATATAGATAAAGAAAAGGAATTGATTGTGTAATAGTCGGTTCCGGGTTTTTTTTTCGGGTAGGTACGGTTTCGTATTTTCGTGCACCACTAATTGAGTTTGATTACATTCTTTCGGCAATGTTTTAAAAATAACTATTGGAGATATTGAACACCTCTAGTGCTGTATTTTTCGATGGTTAAATTAAATACTTTTGAACACCTCTAGTGTTGTATTTTTCGATGGTTAAATTAAATACTTTTTAAGTCTTTTGAATTTTATTTATTAAAACTTTTTGTTATCGTTTATAGGCTTTGAACATAGAAAATATCATATACCACGTTTATTAAAAAAAGAATTAACCACTAAAGCATACCAATAACATTAGCAAGGAGCTAAAACATTGTATACAAACACCTTTAGTGGGTATATTCAACTTTCATATCATACGACCAACTTTGTTTCTAATGATGTATAAACATGACTTACGATTAAACTTAACATTTACCTCGGGTGGCAGGGGCGGACTAGAGTGATAGAAGGGGTAACCTACGTTGCCCTTCGACGCTCCGACGGTAGTGTAAATTTTGAAAAAATTTAACGTTTTTCCGATTTCGTTACCCCTTTTCATTGAAACGTTACCCCTGCGGATTTTCTAGATCCGCCACTGTCAGGAGGGTACTTTTATGAAGTTTTTACCCGAACTAATTTGAGTATTTCACACGTTTATACAATCCTCTCATCTTACTAATCGGGTTGTCGTTATGCAAACCAAATTTGATTGGACACAAAACACACAATGCATTATTTTGTTACAAAAAGTATGAGTTAACGAGGCTATTTGAAGGGTAACAATTGCTGGCACGACATAAGAACACGGCCGGCTACACAAACCTAACACAGGATTTGCATGTTTGGGCTTAATTTAAACGGATTTGGGTCCATTTCGAGTCAAACTCACAAATATATTTAGCTTAATGGGTCATGTTGGTCTCAACCCGATGGGTTCAAGGGTTAACCCGTTTATTCCATTCCCATATAATTTTACATGTTTTTTAATGCCAACAAATATACATTGATGTAGGTTAAACATAAATTACTTGAAAAGATTGAAAATTTATATGGAAATTTGTAGGTTTAAAGTATTAATATGAAAACTAAATAAACAAAATATGTTTCGGATTATACATATCGTGTCCGTGTCAACATATCGTGTTCGGGTTTTAGATTCGCTTAAAATTATTGGTTTCGTGTTGGGTTTGACCCACCAACCCTAAAACACAACCTGTTTAACAGCCTTTACTCTATGCAATCAATCAAATATATAATGTACAAAACTCACTCTTCATGGGATGCACTTACAACTTATTGTTACAAGAAAAAAAAACAATCAAATCGAACAAAAAAGCATGAACGAAGCACCTACATCTTGTTTGGATCAAAACCTTACAATTCATACAAGTACTTCTCAAAAAGTGGTTGTTCCTTTGCATCTAAGCACACTGCCAACGAAACACTTCTATCGTTATTCGGGCTAGGTAGAACATATACGGTTCCCTCGTACAATATGGTCCGGGGTCCCATAAAAATGGGCCGACCCCACCCAAAATCCGCATCGTGTACAGGTAGTCTAGTCCAAGCGTTTATGTTAAGGTTTGGGCTAGCAAAGTAACTAGGTCCACGGATTAGAGCGGATATATCAGGCTGTGTCTCGAGGTAATCAATAGCCGATCGCAAGTAGTCATCGTCCATTTTTTTCAACGTGGTATGAATTAGTTTTGCAGTGTGTACCAATGAATCCGATGTAAGAGAACCCGATTTAGCAACCGGGGTGGCAGTAAAGACCACGTTCCCAAGGTAGCCTCGCGGAAGGTGAGGACTCAATCTTGACCGTCCATCTGTGGCTACGTATAGTTTCGTCAGTTGGTCGTCTGGGAGCCCTCTAGCCTTGCACGCGCAACGCCATATGTGAGCCGCGAGGGTCTCATACGTGCTATAACTGGGCCCGCCTTCGCTCTTGGCTTTAGCTTTGAGAGTGTTGAGTTGGTCTAGTGTGAGTTTTAGCATGGTGGTGGATGATTTAGAAAGTGAGCCGGTTTTTTGGGTGGTCATGGTTGGAGGTGGGTGGTATTCGACATGGTCGTGTGTTGGGGTGGGTGGTACGCGTGCCCGTAGAAGGGTGCGGTCAATGAACGGTGGGATGGCTACTGAGAGCCCGCGAGCCACATCAGACCATGTGTTTATGAAATGGAGAGATGATAAACCGTCTGATAATGTATGGAACACACCACAACCAAGTGCGACTCCTCCACATTTAAAATGAGTCACCTGTTAAACAAAACAAAACAAATTCAATTATTGAGAAAAAAAATATCATCAGAATTTAAAATCAGAAAAGTAATAAAAATGTTAGTAAAATGAGTTTACCTACTCTATCTAACTATTACTAAATACTAGTAAAACATGTTTATTTTATTGAAAATAAGAGAAACACGAGTTTTGAATTCAGATTATGTGACTTGTACCATACGCATTACATGTGACACATTGAACTACGAATACTTTATGGAGCATTCAGACAGTCCCAATAAAGTTTATTGGCCCACATAAAGCTTTGAATATGCATAGCAGCCTCACATATCCCTTTTACGAAATATCCAGGCAAATGGCATTAGTGGTTGATATAGAAAACACAACTTGGGTTTGAAAAGTAACATTTATAATTATCATAAAAAAAACACAACTTGGGTTTGAAAAGTAACATTTATAATTATCATAAAAAACACAACTTGGGTTTTAAAAATAACATTTATAAATACAAACATTCTTCTAGCACTCGTATATTTTCCCAAATCTATTACAATTACATGGGTTAGACTTAGCAAGGAAGAAATATGCGTTAAAAGTCCAGATAAAAAAAAACTTTTGTAGGTAAATTTATGTTTTTCATCTTTTGAAGGAAAATAATTATTTTTGTCAAACCTCACTTAGCAAAACCGAATATAATCTAAGTTCTAACTATTGAAACTATAACTACTTAAGTTACAACGTTGTTTAGATCCAATGACTTAAACCGAACAATTACGAAACTCGATTACTATCTACAGACTCTTGTTCTTCACAATTACCTTCTATTTCACATAAAACATAAAAAATCTAATCACTAAATACCAACCAAGTTTTATGTTTTTTATGTTTGTCAATTAAAATTCTAAATTTATAATTTTGTTCCCATAACAGAAAAGTATTAGAGAAAAGTTGATTACTAAAAGCAACTCACTTTCTTTACAAAAGCATAACCATAGATCTAGCAATTAATAATCAAGCTGTTCTTAGGTCTCATTATATAGAATAGCATCATTTATTTCCACTTCTATAAAGAAAATGTCATAATGTTTTTTTTTTGTCTTACGGACCGTATAACATTATACGACTCATATAGAATGTAACATTATATGAGCCCTATAGAATGTGATAGGGTTCGTATAATGTTATATGACCCAAACCTCGTATAACGTTACACGACTTAATATATTCTCCATTTATCTAAGCCGTATAACATTACACGACCCAATATTTGCCATTTCAAGTTATTCTATATGGACCGTATAACGTCATATAGGCCGTATAACGTTATACAGCTGGTATATGTGTGAAATTAAGATTTTAAAGTGTGGTTTTATTAGGATTCTTATCAATATTCTACAAAATCTTATGTCATGTGTGATGTAATCATGTAAACTTAGATCTCACAAACTTAATAATAAATAACTTTCTTCATAAATGTCAACTTCATAATTCATAACCTAAATCTCTAATAACTGAACACAATTAGGTTTAAAGAAAAACAGAGCAAACAGATCTGATCAAATTAGGTCAAACAATACCTGTGCGAAAAACAGAGGATACGAACTAATATCACCGGAATAATCAACGGTCGGAGTAAGACTCCGAAACTCCGGCGACGGAGTAAACTCACCAAAATCATCCAAACACGAATCCGATTCCGCCTCAACAAACAAAGCACCCTCACCATTACAATTAATCACAATTCTGCGACTCTCATCTCTACCTAACCGTCCAGCCATCGGATTAAAACGGCACAAGCACATCAGCAAGCGCCTGCTTCATCACATTCGGATCGAAATAGTTGTTAGATCCGTTAGGCCTGTAGAAATAAACCGTTAGAATATGAATTCTGCCAACAACTAGATCCAAATTGGAGGTCCAGAGTTGGTTAGAGGATCCATCAATGGTCTCTGATGGTGGAACAATTGATGATTTGGTTATTGTGATGTTCATTGGTTTGGGTTGATCGGTTTTCATGGTGAAATTGGAGATCTGATGAACAGATGAAGAAGATGAGTTATGTTATTTGTATTAGGGTTTTGAAGTTTGAAGGACACAAGTTTTGAAGTGGTGTTTGGGGGTTTATATAGAGATTGGAGAGGTGGTAAGTGTGCAAGCTTTTTGGAAGCTTTTTTTTTTTTTTTTTTTTTTTATAAAATAAAGTTGAATGTATGAATGGTTGAGGTAGTTTTCATTACAGTAGCGATTTAGAAAATTTTTGTAGGGTAACGTTTTATAAAAAATGATAATACAATTAAAAAAAACATCAAATTTTTTCAAAATTTACACTATCGTCGAAACGCCAAAGGGTAGCGGAGGCTATCCGTTCCATTAAGGTAGATCCGCCTCTGTGTCATTAAGTATTTTTAAAAAAAATTAAAAGTACTGCATATAAAATGTTAAAAGTAATTAAAGAATAAAGAATATTATTGCACAATTCTTTTTGATGTTGTTAGTTATTTTTTTTATCGGCTGCCGCCGCCTCCTTGAATCTTACATTTATTTTTGTTCGGCATTAACTAGTTTAAATATCAAAAAGATTAATCCGGCCAAAAAATACTAAATTCAATAATATGTCTAGTCTAGTGTAGGGATGATAGGTATTGATGGCGCTGCTAAGTTGGTCTACTAGCACTAAGTGTTTATTTCAATTTAGATGGTATGATTTCGAGTCTCATAAAGCAAGCAATAAAAGAATATTAAAAATAAATTTTTAAAGGGTTTATGTGTTTGTTGTCCGAAACAAATGTGGGGATGAGCATTTTTTTTGTTGATCATTAATACCATATCATATTGATGTCAACCATGGATATTGGTATCAATATTTATTTTTTATTTTTTTTTATTTCGGTATACTTAATGATAGCGGTACTGAAGCAACAAAATTGGTATAACATTTAGTATATACTTTCACTCGTTTAGTTTTGGTATGGTGCTTGTATAGTACCGATCTCATCCATAATCTAGCAAGATCGATTATATTGATGTGGTGTTGTAACAAGATGGCTCGGTCTAATTTGGTGTTACAAACAAGACTAGTAAACTAAATAATTAATATTTGATTTTAGTTAAACAATTGTGTTTCTATAGATTGTTTAATAAGTTTTTCTATAGATTAATATTTAATTGTTTCTATAGATTGTTTAAACAACCTGTAACTCGGGCTTTTGTTGTAGTTTGAAGCTAAGAGATAATCATAACATATTAAAATATTTATGTTTTAAGGGTTTTGTTTTCTTTAAAGATCTTTTTTTTTGTGATGGTAATATATATTTTGTTTTCTTTAAAGATGTTTTTTGTGATGGTAATATATATGTATAATAAATTATTCTAAATCATTAACATATAGATAAGTCATAGGGCCGTTACGCGCCACAAATTCGTTCTTAAAGCCAATTTTCCTTATATTGAAGAAGTAATAGACCACAAATTCATCTTTTCATCGAAGACAAAGAGCGGACAATTATTAGAAATGTTTTAACTTTCAACATTAGTGTTTTCATATACTGTTTGTGAGTTACTTGGCTTATCGTTATTATTGTATTATTCAATAATTCATATAAGACTATCCGTTGTTGCTCACACCACAACCTGATTTATTCTCTAATGTTGCGACACATGATGCTGACTAGACGTCTCCTTATCACTTTCCCCACTCACGTCTCTGCTCACTTGAGCCTGTTGTGGTTAACCTCGCTCGCCCAAAATACCACACCCCAAAACCTTCACTCCCCAAAGCGACCATGCTCGCTTGACACCACTCACGCTAGCCCTCGCGGCACCGTGTAGGGCCGTTCCAACCTTTTTGGAGGCCTAAGGCGAAATGAAATTTCAGGGTCCTTTTTCCTTTTGATTATTATAACAGGTACTCATTTATCCGTGTTTGGAACCTAGCAAAAATCTAAAGGGTTGTTTGTTTACCTCTTAATGAGGTTCTTAATGGTTCAGACCTCTTCCTAGTTCAACACTTAATGGTTCACACTGTTTGTTTTGCAAACAAATGTCTGAATGATTCAGACATTTGCCCATGAATGGTTAAGCATTATACTAAGTCTGAATGGTTAAGACCTCTAATCTGAATTGACCAGACATTTACCTCTGAACGGTTAAGCATTATACTGGCTCTAAATGGTTCAGACCTCTTACTTTCAGCACTTAATGGTTCAGATCTCTTACTGGTTCAGTATTTAACCATTCAAAAGCTACCAAACAGCCCCTAACACAGCTATAACACATAGTGATTTGCTTATATAAGAAATCAAACAAATTTAAAACAATAAATTTGCACTAATATTAACAGTTAGTATATACATTTTCTTTTAATTGGAGGCCCTAGGCCCAAACCTGAGTAACTTATAATCTAAGTCTGGCCCTAACACTCTATTGTGGTGTTCACGAGCGATCGGAATCCCACGTGGCTCGCGACAGCCTGTTTGCGAGACCACAACATGTCTAAAGTTGGATGATTTAAATAGGCATATACTTGTTTTGGAAGTGTGAGGTGATCTAGCAATAAACAAAAGAAATAATCAATCACAAGACAAAGATTTTGTGAGAGTAAGTTATTGAAGTGATTATTAAATGAGAATCTATGCTACTGTGATCAGTTTGGAAATGACATTTTTTAAAAGTTACACCATACTATAAAAAGCTTCTAGAACAGTTGCGTTTTAAATATCTTATAAAGCTAAATACTTGATGGGCAGTCCCCACTCCCCACTTCAAAGGCGTTTCCCACATTTATTCCACTATTCTGAAGCAAATTATTAAATGAAAACAAAAGGAGTTAATAATTTAGGTGTTTATCAAATAAGTTTTTTGGTTTCGAATTATTTGAGTTGGATTATATAAATTATAGAATTTTAGAGACGAATTCAAATTTGAGTATTACTTATTACGTTTGTTTGTTTATTTAAATATGAATCCGAATTAGTATAAAAAATTGAATTTGATGAAAAACTTAACGGTAAATAAAAATATTATTCTACAATAACAATTTCCATCAAGCTTAAGAACAGTGTCACTTTTGGTTTTTTATGGTTTTTTTTTCTTGTGCGTTTCTTTTTGTTGTTTGATTTTTTGGTTGTTGTATACATGAACCTTTCAATTTTTAGTATTGACATTTATAGTTATTTAACCTTTTGAAACTTTATAAAATGTTATTTTTACTCTACTTTCTAATAGTGTTAGCATAAATTTGAGTTCGTTTACATTTTATGCCACATGAGTCACTAAGTATTAAAAACTCATATAATATTTTTCATTTTCTCCAAGTTTTGATCTTGTAACTACTTAGCAGGGTTTTACAGTCCTCGCCTGTAAAGCGGGGGCTTAGACTAGTTTACATATAAAAACTGACACATACACACACACACACATATATATATATATATATTTTTTTTAGTTGCGGATAATTTTAAAGAACGATTCAGAACAAACGTATCTTTTGACATATCTTCAAACATGAAATATTGATGTATATGCCAACATTATTTATACGTCAACATCATAGTGAGAAAAATGAGCGTGGAGACGTGATGATCATTTATAATTATTGTGATTTCAATTTGTCCTTGTTATCAGAATAAAGAAATAACACAAGAAGTTCGTACCTAACCACTAATTGAATCCTTCTAGAAGCTCATGTTATTTATAAAATTCAACCAATTATTTTGAGAAATTTTACCTTTTATGTTTACTTTCTTTTTATATGAAAAATAACTTTCATTGGTAAAATACTTTAAATTATCTTACTTATCTCTTTATTTTAATATTACCTCCTATGCCTACCACTTATCTTTTTTTTTTACCATTATCAAATTTGTTTAATTCAATGTTGATTTAAACTAATACGAAATTTAATACTCAAATTATATTTAAATATCGAATGAAATAGTAACTTACCATTTGTTATTTATATAATCAGTTAAAAAAATCAAAGTTTAAGAACCAACAAGCTCGCTGATTTGGCCTGAGTTAAGCCTAAGTTTTAAATATTATATACACACACGTTTCCTTGCAAAATGATTTTTATGCATGAGACGTATGGATAATTTAGGATGTGACACATGTATTTTAAGGCGGGTTATATATGTCCTTAAGTTATAATGGTTTTAGATACATTATTGTAATGGTTTGGATAGAGTATTATATTCAGGAGTCTGTTCATGCACGGTTATATGTTGGATGCACCGTTGAAATTGTTTTAAACGTATTGTACTTGGTTTAAACGAAGCATTGTAATCGAGCAACTCGATCGCACCACTGATTCAACTACATAGGTTTAAGATATGTCAAATGTAGTTATATAAAATTTATAAAAATGAAAAAAAAAAATCAAATATCGTCCTATTTGGTGATTCTTTCACAATATACTTTAATAATATACTTTATGTCTAATATAAAAAAATGTTCTTATTTAAAGGCAATTCACATGTTTATCCATTTATATGTTTCTCCTATGTTCTATATTTTAGGCATATCTATTATCGTAATGAATATATTGAAAATTAACTTTGTAGGAATATAAATACGCAAACAAATAAAAAAAACAACCTAGATATGTTATATGTTATGGTGACCCATGCCTTTGCCCATACTTGTATAGTTGTGATGTTCTAGAACCTTTGACACGTGATTCAACATTATTTTTGGATAAATACCAAACTAAGCTTGATTTATAGTTTCTTTTATCAAACAAAATAGTTTTCAATTTGAATTGCGTTTGGGTAGCTCATTAGCAAATCATTATCTTGTCAATAAAGTTTGTAACAAGTCACGCTTAATCTTAAATTCAAGATTCACATAACTTCTTTATTTAACGAGATCGAGATTTGCATATTGAAACACTATAACTAAAATGAAACGAGTATAAATTTAAGCAACCAAACGCATAATACATATACGATTTTATGGTAGGCAAAAACGTCAATATAGTAACCAAACCTAATACCACTAGTCATGCGACCCACATGTCTACGAAGTTTGTAATGTAAATGTAGCCCATTCAAAATTATTACTCTTAGATCTCTTACTAGTATTTTCAAATTCGAATCATGTAAATTCTTAATCGCACGATTTTTCATTTTTGATTGGCTGCAATCAATAACTCGACCCTCCCAGTCATTGGTGGAGCTTCTTAGGGGAGGGGGGTGCCCCAACCCACGCCGGTTTTTCTCTAGTAGTGTTAAAATTTGCCAAAAAATTTTTGAAAAACATATTTTTGTAGTGTAAAATATTGGATTTTTAAGAGTCCAGCCCCCACCGATTTGAATTTTTAGGTTCGTTCAAGCTTCATCACTACTCAAAGTCAATCATAGTCATGGATGAGTGCATTACTTGGGTCATAGACGTCTACATTCTCTTACAGATTTGGAATACCTAACAAAATTAGCTAGTAAGTTCTAATCCAAATAAAAAAGAAAAACAAAATATACTTAAAAGTATTTATTATGATAAAATAATAAAAAAAAGCACTAGTGAATGAACACTTATGTGTGATTATCGCCGACCATGGCGTCCACCCGCTACAATATTAGTAACATGTAATTTTTATCCATATGTTACCTCATAAATCACCTTCTATCATAAAAACAAGATTATATTAATTATCAAGCTATCAATTGTCTTAACATGTGTAAAAAGTAAAGCTCAAGGGACCACTTTTTTTGTAGTTTTAGGTGATAATGAATCCTTGTATATACATAATACTACCAGTCAAAAAGTAAAACTCAAAAGTCATTTCTGTTCTAGAAGCTTTCTATTTAATAGTTAAACTTATTAAACATATATTCAATTATTAAACATACACGTATAAGATTATTCGAATTAAAATATAAAAATAGTTCAACTTATTAACATATATTTATCTAAATAACGTAACATACACGTTCAATCAAGGAAATTAAGTAATGTTTTCCTGATTATCCTCATATTGATTTCATACAATTAGCTAAGTATAAGATTATTCGAATTGAAATATAAATACAACTAGCTTCATAAATAAAGTATTCACTTTAAACATTGATGGTTCTCTTTTTAAACTTTTTCGTGTTTATTTTGTGTTGTGCCTTTTTCTTTTTGACATATTCAATTTGTATATTGCTGCTACAATAAGTAGAAGATCAAGGATAGTGGCTGGACTGGTTAGGCAAAAGGGTTCAAAGGTTTCGGGTTGCATAACGCAGGTCGTGGGGTCCCCCCACGTTTGCAGCACGTGGAGAGAGCTCACTGCTGTTAGTTGTTCACTTTTGGATTCTAGATTGAGAAGTGTTCAACCCAGAATGTTAATATCAAATGTGATGATGTAGTGTTAAGTGAAGAATAGAACAAGCATAAAGCAAGTTCTAGAGAGAAGTAAGATCAGAGATCAAGAGTGACCTAAGCTGATCTGGTGTGTTCCTCCTGAATGACAAGAGGTTGTGCTTTATAGAGAATGGATTCTCTATAAGAAGAAACCTTTGACTAGTGATCCTTGGTTGAAGTGGGGGGCTTGCCCTTTTTGGTAGGTTGAAGGGTTTGGACCTGCGGGTAAAAGAGTGTGCTCTTTGCACATGCTCTGTTGTGGCTGTGCAGGAGAGTATACACGTAAAGTGTTGATGTAACTGAGCACTGTTTTCATTCTTTTTGCTGTTCATGACAGTTGTTGATTCTAAACCATTTTACCTTTCATCTCTTTAAGCTATATTGTGTCTAAGTCATTTTATTTAGCTTGAGCTACCAACGTCATCATATATATTTAGACGGATACTAAATCTTATACTAACTGTGAACATCAGAGACCATAAATCTCATATCAACCGTGAATATTAGGATAATAAAGAGCGTGTAGACTCAGATATCATAAAAACACTTTAATTTTTTTCTACATTAGATGAACTTTAAATTATTAGTTGACTTTTAAAGTTAGAAGTCTTTTTCGATCAACATGTTTCTAGGCCGTATTAGACGGTAAGTGGGTCTTGTGTTGATTTTGCAACTAAAGTTGTGTTAGACCAAATAATTGCAAGGCTTCACGATAGGGTTTTGATAATAACATATACGAATTAAATAAAAGAATATTTTCAGTCTAAATAACATTTGAAAAGAAAGCAACAAGAATTGCAAATAAAAAGAATAATAGATTGTTACAAGTTCAAAATACAACATTTAATAGTCTAAGTAAACGTCAGTAAATTTACATATAATCAATTTAGAATTCATACAGTTACTTTGGAAGAGAGGCATATGAGAAGGGTCTACGGACACCGCTAACAACACACTCTCGTCTCGCTAGGAATTGGTACAACATAAATCGTTTCTTTATAATGTATGCTTGTGGGTCCTATAAAAATGTACAACCCAAACCAAAGTCCCATCATATAATGGAAGACATGTCCAACTATTAATGTTGAGATTAGGACATGCAAGATAGGTCGGCCCTCAAAAGTAAACTATTTATATGTTTAAAAAAACAGGCTAAGACATGGAAAATAGATTAGGATTGCTTAATTTAAAAAAAAAAATAAGTCAGAACATGCTAAATAATATTTTTTTAACGAAACAGATTACTTTGGAATGTTAAAAGTTCATAAACAGTTTAAACAAGTTGCTGCCTCCTACCGCCGTAGTTATTGTCACCGCCACTGCCACAACCCCCTCTCACCACCACAACCTTTCAACACCCTCATCACACATCATTTCCTCTATCTCTCTCTCTCTATATATATGTGTAATCTTATTTAAGAAGGACGATCACGAGTTTTGACTGAGCATGATGACGAGTATTATACAAAAAAATACGTGACAATTGGAAGGGAAACAAAATTGAAGCCAAACATACAACCTCTAAAGCCTTGAGAGGTTGCTAATTTGACAATTGGAAGGGAAACAAAATTGAAGCCAAACATATAACCCTCTAAAGCCTAGATAGGTTGCTAATTACAATATATATAATAATCTTATTTAAAAGGACGATGGCAAAAATAATTCAGGTTAACAATATTCTTGTATAAAAAGAATGCTTAAATCAATAACTATTTAATGTATTAATTTAAACAATAAAGATTAGGAGCAACTAAAGTCTTGCTATACCAAGTTACTGCAAGACCCCACAATACGGTTTTAAGAAAATCATAAACGAATTAAATAAACAAAAATTGCCAATCTAAATGACATTTACAAAGAAAGTAATAAGCAATTGCAAATAAACAGAATAATAAATCATTACTAGTTAAAAATACAACCTTTATATCATTCTCAATAAACTTCGATAAATTTACATATAATTTAGACAAAATTGCATAAATCAACCTTTATGTTATACCGAAACTTCACTTTATACCTATCACTATGAAATCGGCCAAACTCAATTTTTATGTTCATGTTTTGTTATATCCTCTAACCTTTACAACTAACCTCGTCTAAAACCACAGTTAATATTCACTTTAATGAACATTGATTGTATTTATACCCTATTAACCCACTCGTTACACATACCTCAAGCACGACAGGGTGACGATGGTCTTGCACTAGACCTGATATACGGTACACCTTCATTCCATTTTTTAACTAGATCAAAATTTGAGGGTTTTTTGATAACCGCTTTGTTTCTTTAACATGCAATGCGGGTGATTATCCAAGCTTGTTTTCCATACACATGTATAATGGAGGTCTTTTTAATGGTCCGCTTGGCCGAGTGTATATGAATGAGGGCATAGGCTTCTCTGATTTGCTTGACAGTGATAAGTTTGGTTATGCACTATTAGAGGTGATTAGGAAGAATCTAGGTTATAACCATGATGTCTTTCATTACTTCAAATTTTTCTGCCCCAGCTTTGTGTAACCTAGATAATGGACTGACATTATTAAGTAATGATGAAGATGTTAAGAAACTGGTTCCATTTGTGTGGAATGGACACCGTTTATTGATGTTTATATGGAACACGACACATCATATGTTGAACTTTTCAGTCTATCCTAAACCAGTGCTACGCTCTCACTCTGTTGGCATGAATATGGCAAAGAGAAACAGAATGAATCACAGGTTCCCACTACAATCACAGCCCCAAATATTACAAACATGTTGGTAGACTAAAGAAGAAGAGAAAGAGATCAATTGTTAAGAAAGAGGATGTGCAGAGGGCTAAAAAGTTATCCAGGAAGAATGTGGCAGGGACTTGTAGGAGGTGTAAAGGAAAAGGACATAGTAGCAGGACCTGTACAACTGTGCCACCTGAACAACAGAAGAAGGGTGTGAAGACAAAAACAATGAAAAGAAGTTATGAGGGTAAAAATGTCAAAAAAATAGAAGGTGGCAAAGAAGCAGGGTAGGGGGAATAAACAGGTCTGATATGTTGGTTTTTTTATGTTTGTTTGGTTGTTGGTTGTATCAAGGTTTCTGATGTATGGAATCTAGTATGTATGTTTTTTAAACTCATGGTTTATGATGTAATGCTTTGAACTGATGTAATGATACTTACGTTTAGATATGATGGAATCTATTTTATGTTTGAATTTTATCATGTGCAGGTTGTAGTGTTTTAATCTGATGGTATATGTGTGTTAGCAGGTTGTAGTGTTGAAATTTAATGTTATCATGTACAAGTTTGGTCATTGTAATGTTCAGTCATTGTTTTGTTCATGTGTGTGTCTTGGTCTAATGTTTTTGGTCACTGATTTGGTCATACTTTTGGTCTTGACCATGTACAAGTTTGGTCATTGTAAAATGCGGTCTTTATCATGTTTTTGCTGCACAATAGTTGGTCTTTGGACAGTTTTGGCCATTTGTTGGTTTTGCACACTATTGGTAATCAATTGTGGACATCTATTTTGACCATTTACACCAAGTAGGTGTGCACAATACTTAGTCTTCATAACACTTGGTCTGCCCAACACTTGTTCTGCACAAAAGTTGGTCTTTGGACATCTGTTTTAACCATTTTACACCACCTAAGTCTGCACAACAACATTTACTCCAAAAGTCATGAGCATTCCTAACATTTGACTTGTAATTAAACATATTTGGATTGCATTTAAACAAAACATGGCATTACACAAGACTTCATTTCATTACAATATACACTATACCCTACTAACCTTGCAACATATTGCATGAAGTAAACATCCTAAACAAAAGTTAACCTAACAATTACAAAAAAAATCCCAACTATAAGACAAATAAGTCTTCCTATTGTCTGATTTATCTTCCTTTGCTTTCAATTTGTCCTTAAGGATTTCATTCAATGCTTCAACTTCTTCTTTTGATGCTTCCAATTCTTGTATTGCATTCGTTTGAGACGGATTTGGATCAGCCCATCCAAGGAATGCTCGACACCGATAATTAGGGCATAAATATAATCTTCTGCTTGGATTTCTCTTAGTTGATTATCTTAGAATTAGGCCCTCCCCACCATGATTTTGGTATTCAGGGTTTGAGTTCCTTCAACAATGAACGGGATGGGAAGAAGATACACATTTATGTAGTTAGGGTTGCGTTCATTAAAGTGATTATTATAAGGAGGGGAATGACAGAGATGCCCTCGTGTGCAACAAATGTGACGGCATTTAACTGAGTTTTTAAACGAAGTTGTAACGCCTCATTTTTTTGTACTTTCCTTGATTAGAAAGTGTAATCGTATTTCTGTTTATGGAAACTTTTATTCATATCGCATTCGTATTTCATTTCTCAATCTTATAATCCGAGACTTTGATCGTAATAAAATTCATACCTGATACATAGTTGCCTTACATGCATTTAATTGTTAAATACGTGTTTACATACAAACCGATACTTGTTATACGTGCAAATACTCATACGTTCATATTTGATACCTAAAATATACTTACATATACATTATACACTTGAAAACATGCGAAAATATCAAGTTTTACCATGAAATGAAAGATAAACTAAGTTCAAGGACTAAAAATAGCATAATCTGGAGAAAGTTGTTTCTAGCTCATGGATTGGGCAAAAGTGTGTTTGTTGGATTGTGTTTCTTGCATTTAATACTTACCTAACTCAACCCCCTAACCTCAACTATAAATACCCCACTCCCCTTCACTCTCAACTCACACCTAAATCTTCTTTTCTCTTCTCTAAAAGCTCTAAAGAGCTCTCTTCTTCTCGCAAGATCAAAACTCCTAAAAAGTGAGTTCTAACTCACCTCTCTCTTTTGATCTTTCCTTTTTCTTACTACTTGGAAGTACCTTTGAAATGTTTCCATAAGTCTTCCATGGAAGACTAGCTTGGAACATCACCATGTCTAAGGTCCCAACGGTAACCGACTTTCTTTTGGTTTTATTAGGGTTTTACCCACAAGTGTTGTATCCTTCCAAGCTTATTCTCGAAACAAGACTTGAGTTGGTAGAGTGTGATCACTTGGAAGCCTTGGCGATCCTAAACTTCGATCCACCACCTCACTTGATGTTTTCATTTACTTTTTGTCTTTTACTTATATGTTCAAACGTACTCATGACCATCTTTGTCGTCCTTGTGACGACTTGTGCATTGGTATACTATACGAGAGGTTTTAAAAGGAAGGTTCTCCTCCTACCTCCATGCATGACTTCTATGAAGTTACATGATATTTATGAATTACCGATTGTTATACTATAATATATATATATATATATATATATATATATATATATATATATATATGAATGCTAACCGAACTCTTGATGGTAATCAAATGATTATTCGTCATGGTACTAGGTTCCATCACCTAAGTACTTAATCTCTCGTTACGATTCTAATGGGTATCCTAACCCATGAAAACACATCAACCCGAATGGATCTTATAGTGTCAAAAACGAGTATTATGTCTAAGTGATTACTTTCTCGTATAAGCTACTTTATTGCTTTTAATTCCTAAATCCTTCGTTATCGTTCGAATACTTACCAACCTAAGTTCTCCTCTTGTAGGATCACTCGACGCTCATCCCACCCGTCAACCCACTTCGCGAACTCATCAAGTTTGAAGACTACGCAAAACCGTGAGTACACTCGACCCACTTTTCGTCTACAACACTTTTGGGTGTAACATGTTTACTTATACCAAAACCACAACACTTAAACTTAATGAAATGCACAAACAATCCTATACAAATGAATACTTGATACGATTATGTGATGCTTATATCTTGGACATTCTTTGTGTGAAATTTAGTCATTAACTTGTTTTAAGCCTTCGTTTAACATGTATAACGCTATAGGAAGTCACGCATCCCCCTCCATCGCATAAACTTGAGGCCATGTTAAAACAGCGTGTTTGCGTTAAGGGTTTGGCTAGTAGTATTGCACGCCTTGTATATGCTCTTGTAAATTCATAGTTGCCATGAGGATTCGTTTAAACGTTAATCGTAAACGTATACTATGCTTAAACTTGTGTACTCGCCTTTGCTTTTGCATTGAATTGTATTTTAAAACATGTTACAGGTTGATGAAGAGGATGCTATGAAATCAAATAGCAAGGACTTAGATACACATAAGTAGACGTTTAGGCTAAATTTGTTGTATCAATTTTTGTTGTATTATGTTATTTGTAATTTGCTTCAGTGTTGTACTTGACAATCGTTATTGAAATGAAATTGGGCTTTATTAAATATTGTCATTATTAACGTTGTGAGCAATGAGCAATCTCTTTCGTCTCACTCCGATGTTTCCGCCAACGGTTGGGGTGTGACAGATTGGTATCAGAGCCATACCTATAGGGAATTAGGTAGAATTGTTTTGACCATTCTTGTTTGTGCTTAAAACTTTATGCTTCCTACTTGCTTCTCCTCTTTTCTTTTGGCCTTAACACATATACATGATGTCTTTCCTAAGACATTTTTACACGATACGCACTTTGAAGACTTGAAGACACTCGTAACACAAACGAGACGAGTTCACTAAAATGGGCGTGAAACCCACAATTTGGTGAACGACTCTCATTCCGCTATTCTTATTCTTTTTGCACGAAATTTCGTCATTAAGTTAGGAGTGAAATCCACATCTTGATGGAAAATTTCCAATTCAAACTCTAGTGGACCCTTACCAACGAATCTGAATATGCTCTTCGTTTGGTAAGTACCAACCACGCTTAGGGTACGAAATCGTCAAGTTAGGGGTGAAACCCACACCTTGTCGATTAAGTCCCACTCCTTGATTTTTTGGATCTCGCCAAGGTTTTGATTTTTCGATCAATTAGAGACGTGTAGTAACTGAAAGGATAAAATGTCGTTAATCGCTTCTCGGCGAGAGCATTTTACCTATAGGCCAAAGCACGTTCCTCTAATTTAAAAGGATCTTCGATTCACTTTGGAATAGTCGACGCTTCTCAACCCAAAGCACTCTAATATTTTACTAAGCCTATCTTTTATGCTATCTCAATTTCTATGTGCTTTAATACTTATTACCTTGTTCATTTCGAACCCGATACACAATTCTCACATCTTTCGCAATAAAAAACAATAATAATTCTCGCAAATCAACTAAATTCATACTCCTTATCCAATCATACGTGTTTATACTATTGAATACTTGTTATGCTTATGTCACCTATGTGAACTCATACATGTTATACAATACGTACATGCTCAAACGTGATTTTTATTGTCGATCTCCTAGATGTCTTTTTTCGCAAAACTCAAGTTGGAGTCGAAGTCCAACTCCAACTCGACTGTTTTCATAACAATTACTATATCAAAACTTATACCTAAACCTTTTATCATTGTTTCGATTTTTCTCATTTATGCATAAACCTCGAACCTTACTATTTTATCCAAACGATTTCTCACCCTACAACATATTTACGTAAATTACATACATGAAACCCCTAATGACACTTTAAACGTTTCTTTCACATTTTTTCAAAAACTTTATGAAATGCTACCCATCAACTTAGTCGGTCAAACGAACCTCTTGCCCTCGATTTTCACACCTCATCCAAAACACACTCACTTTATACTACCATTCTAAAGACATTTTATTTCCAACAAGAAATCAACGAAAACTTTCTCTCACATACGTATAAGTACTTTGCTAAAATACGTTTCAAAATTTTAAGTTTTACATGAAAATTTTCAAAACACGACTTTTCATGCATCAATAAGATAAAATAAAATAAAGCAAGCTCACTATTTCACAACTTTTTCAAAACACGCAAATCTAAATCTGAACACATGGGCAAGAATATTTCGTATGCGAATACAAATTTTAAAACAAAAGTAGCATTTCTTTTTACAAACCACATTTTACATCAAAAATTAATATTTTTCTCAATATTCACCCGATATTCACAATTTTGGTCCTTCATTCCCAACAAACCCGACTTATTTTATTTCAACCAACTCAATATGTTGACTCAAGCAACCATACACATGCATATCGTCTTACACGTTTCTATTTACATTGTCAATATTACATGACAATATTACGCATATCACCATTACACTTCGTATTTTACACACTCACAACTTCATGGTAACTTATATATGTTAAATCCCATTTTATGCCACCTATATGCTCGATACTACATGTTAATATTACACGTATTTGTCTTCAATCATACTCAATATTTATACATTTGCACTACTTGGTAGTCATACTTGAAATCTATAAGTAGGCATAACCCGAGTGGTTTCGCCTACGTTCGACACACGCATACATACATACGATCATGCTTACATACTTAATTTTTATACGCTATCTTACATAACCTTTGCTTACTAGATGTAACCTGACCCGTACACTACTAGTACAAACTATGCGGATCATGCACAAACCAAAATAATCATGGGTGCACACGGGATTATATTTGTAGGCGCATGAAAATCATAGTGGGTTCTACTGTGTATCGCAACACGGAACGTAATATGACACCGAATAGCGAAACAACGTAACATGGTGTGAACATCGTGGATACGCCGCTGGTACTTCCTATATATAAGTGTCCCTACCTTGTTACCAAACTTTTGTAAAACGTGCCATGAGAAATTCGGTGTATTCCCGGACCTTGTTATATACATTTCATTCATAACAAACTTTGGTGACCCCACATCGAAATGATTAGTACTCGATTACCCATGACAAAGCTTCATTCTCAAAATCGTTAGCTTTAATCGCCACAACTATCACTAGCATCTCTCAACATTCCATGTCGCATTTTATCCGATATTCATACCATTTTTACCCCTCGCATACACCTACCGAATCATTCACTACCATACCACGATTTTACCAATTCTTCCCTTAACATTTCATCCAAACTTTATTTACAGCAAATCAGTCTAAAACGTTCAATCCATTTTTATAAACGTCCACACCGGCTCAATTTGGTCAAAATGTTCCTTTTCTTTTAAAACTATCTTTCACTCTTATCTACGCGCAAACTTCAACCAGTCGGTCTATTATCGCCAAAACCTTTTAGAAACCATAAATATTTACCATCCTAGCTCTCTCCAATTAACATTTTTTTTCTACAACAAGTGATTTTACTAATACGCCTTAGAACTGACAAAACTTTTCTTACAGCTTTCAGTGCGGACTGCTGATTTTAATCAAAATACATCCATAGTCATACTCAAACCTTCCTCTTAGGTCGCAATCTTTTAAAATATTTCTTCCAATGAGTTGTCCAGACCCAGCCAAACTCACTTGCTTACACACACACATACACGTTTTTACTTATCCTTATACACGTTTACGATTGGTGTCTCAAAAACACCTTAGTCAAACAAATTCCTTTCACGAACCTACCATTTTTATCCTTCAAGATTTCGATACATATTGACACACTTATACATGAACTCCACAAAAACTTTAAACTTCAAAATCTTGATTTTGGCCAAACATTTTCACCAAAATGACATCTTTTCCAAAGTCTTCCTCTTGAATAAATTTCGGGACGAAATTTCCTAAAGGAGTGGAGACTGTAACGCCTTGTTTTTTCATACTTTCCTTAATTAGAAAGTGTAATCGTATTTCTGTTTATGAAAACTTGTATTCATATCACATTCGTATTTCTTCTCAATCTTATAATCCGAGACTTTGATCGTAATAAAATTCATACCTGAACATACTTGCTTTACATGCATTTAATTGTTAAATACGTGTTTACATACAAACCGATACTTGTTATACGTGCAAATACTCATACGTTCATATTTGATACCTAAAATATACTTACATATACATTATACACTTGAAAACATGCGAAAATATCAAGTTTTACCATGAAATGAAAGATAAACTAAGTTCAAGGACTAAAAATAGCATAATCCGGAGAAAGTTGTTTCTAGCTCATGGATTGGGCAAAAGTGTGTTTGTTGGATTGTGTTTCTTGCATTTAATACTCACCTAACTCAACCCCCTAACCTCAACTATAAATACCCCACTCCCCTTCACTCTCAACTCACACCTAAATCTTATTTTCTCTTCTCTAAAAGCTCTAAAGAGCTCTCTTCTTCTCGCAAGATCAAAACTCCTAAAAAGTGAGTTCTAACTCACCTCTCTCTTTTGATCTTTCCTTTTTCTTACTACTTGGAAATACCTTTGGAATGTTTCCATAAATCTTCCATGGAAGACTAGCTTGGAACATCACCATGTCTAAGGTCCCAACGGTAACCGAATTTCTTTTGGTTTTATTAGGGTTTTACCCACAAGTGTTGTATCCTTCCAAGCTTATTCTCGAAACAAGACTTGAGTTGGTAGAGTGTGATCACTTGGAAGCCTTGGCGATCCTAACTTCGATCCACTACCTCACTTGATGTTTTCATTTACTTTTTGTCTTTAACTTATATGTTCAAACGTACTCATGACCATCCTTGTCGTCCTTGTGACGACTTGTGCATTGGTATACTATACGAGAGGTTTTAAAAGGAAGGTTCTCCTCCTACCTCCATGCATGACTTCTATGAAGTTACATGATGTTTATGAATTACCGATTGTTATACTATAATATATATATATATATGAATACTAACCGAACTCTTGATGGTAATCAAATGATTATTCGTCATGGTACTAGGTTCCATCACCTAAGTACTTAATCTCTCGTTACGATTCTAATGGGTATCCTAACCCATGAAAACACATCAACCCGAATGGATCTTATAGTGTCAAAAACGAGTATTATGTCTAAGTGATTACTTTCTCGTATAAGCTACTTTATTGCTTTTAATTCCTAAATCCTTCGTTATCGTTCGAATACTTACCAACCTAAGTTCTCCTCTTGTAGGATCACTCGACGCTCATCCCACCCGTCAACCCACTTCGCGAACTCGTCAAGTTTGAAGACTACGCAAAACCGTGAGTACACTCGACCCACTTTTCGTTTACAACACTTTTGGGTGTAACATGTTTACTTATACCAAAACCACAACACTTAAACTTAATGAAATGCACAAACAATCCTATACACATGAATACTTGATACGATTACGTGATGCTTATATCTTGGACATTCTTTGTGTGAAATTTAGTCATTAACTTGTTTTAAGCCTTCGTTTAACATGTATAACGCTATAGGAAGTCACGCATCCCCCTCCATCGCATAAACTTGAGGCCATGTTAAAACAGTGTGTTTGCGTTAAGGGTTTGGCTAGTAGTATTGCATGCCTTGTATATGCTCTTGTAAATTCATAGTTGCCATGAGGATTCGTTTAAACGTTAATCGTATACGTATACTATGCTTAAACTTGTGTACTCGCCTTTGCTTTTGCATTGAATTGTATTTTAAAACATGTTACAGGTTGATGAAGAGGATGCTATGAAATCAAATAGCAAGGACTTAGATACACATAAGTAGACGTTTAGGCTAAATTTGTTGTATCAATTTTTGTTGTATTATGTTATTTGTAATTTGCTTCAGTGTTGTACTTGACAATCGTTATTGAAATGAAATTGGGCTTTATTAAATATTGTCATTATTAGCGTTGTGAGCAATGAGCAATCTCTTTCGTCTCACTCCGATGTTTCCGCCAACGGTTGGGGTGTGACAGAAGTTAGTTGTAAAGGTTATAGGATGTAACAAAAAATAAAGGTTGGATTTGGTCGATTTCATAGTAAAAGGCATAAAGTGCAGTTCAGGTATAACATAAATGTTGATTCGTGCAATTTTGTCTATAATCTACTTAAAATTCCATACATGTACTTTTGGAATAAAGGTAAATGAGAAGGGTCTTAGCACACTGCTAACGATACACTCCCATCCTTGCTCTGGCTTGGTATAACATAAAATTGTTCCTCGTAAAGTATGCTTGCGGGTCCATAAAAATGGGACGACCGCATCCAAAGTCTGCATCATATTATGGAAGACGTGCCAAACTGTTAATGTTGAGGTTAGGAGATGCAAAATAGGTCGGCCCTTGAACGAGTGCTGACAAGTCTGGTTGTGACTGCAAACAGTCAAGGGCCGACCTAAGGTACTTGTTGTTCATATTGGCCAACTCTATGTGAATTCTTCTAGCAGTGTCAGCTAATGATTCACTCATAGCTTTATCAAATTTGGTGATTAGTGTGGTTGTGAAAACCACATTACCATGATTTATTTCAACAATATTTGTTTTGATTATTACTAATATGTCAAGATACATTAAACCCACCAAAAATAGGCAATCCGTTTAATGTCATTAACCCAACTCGATGACTTCCATATTATCATCCAAAGCAAATATTGAATTTATAATCAAGTCATTATCTCTACTCTAAATCGGAAAATAATTAACAATAATAAATTTGTAAGAAACATATGGATAGTATCCGAAATTCAATTTTTAAACATCCAAGATCAAACCATTAAATTTCCACATATGATATTCAACAAATATTCAACAATAAGCATACAAATCCAGTGATTAAACTCACCATATTATGAGCACAATACCCATTCCTGGTGTTGTAGCAAACACCTCCGGATATTTAACCTAATTTTTAGTAATTAGAAATTCATATATAAGCCAGAAAACTTGCCAAGTTACATCAAAACAGAAGGTAGTCGGGCAACAAGCTACGCCGCCAATCCTTTCTGAATTGCAAACCCTAACCTTCCAAATACAAACCCTTGCCCCCTTGGGGTTGAACAATTGCTGTAGACAACCCGTTGAACCCTCGTCAAGAAGTGGATAGCTTCTGGCGCTAGGGAGCCAATAGTATCAATGGCAAAAGGGACAAAGACATGCTGGTTCTTTGCGCAAGCTTTAGTGTGCTTATCCACTTTCTTTGATTCCGCCTTTCTTGCCGCTTGTCCAGCTACAAACCCGTTTTCCCTTAAACCAACCAAAGGGGAAACCCCCGTGACGTCTACACAAGCATGTTTCTCCCCAGCCCAGCCAAAGACGAGCAGATCCGCTGGTCGCAGAGTAGATCTCCCTTCCATAGGGTCCGTGAGGAAATTCACAGGGGCCTCTTTCTTAGCCGAATCCCAGCTCTTCATAAGATGTCCCACAAAGCATCACGCACCCAGTCGTGCCGATATTTGAACCCAGGGAGCTCTTTACAGTGAACTGCATGCTCCCCGTATTTATCCATACAAGCTTTACGACATATCAGGCAAGTTTCATCTTCCGGGTACATAGGGATCATCAACCGGTATTTGAGAATGGCTCTATATTCTACTACAGACATACATTGTCCCAACCCCTCAATTGGTATAACGGTCAAAAATTTCTGAGCAGGGGGACCTTTCAGGCACTCAAACACCGCCTTCTGGCGGGATGATAAATCAAAAGCTTCTCCCAGGCTTTGAGCGATTTTGCTAAACAGAGCATTCGCCAAGGTTTTTTGTGGCTTCGAAGGGGCGGTGTCCTTATTAGAGAAACCGCCAATATCCAAGTATGGGAGAGAGACATATAAGCGTTCAAGCGCCTGCTGATAGTCCGGGTCA